>VYZW01044752.1:36167-48368 GCA_013401315.1 Balaeniceps rex | reverse complement strand
ATCTCCTGAAGTGAAAAAGCAAAAAGCAGCTAACTTCAGGCATGCTGAAAGGGTGGTTTTCAGAAGAGGCATGTGAGAGTCCTAATCATCACTGTCAGTGCAAGAGTTGGGTTGAACAGACTGTGCAGTTCTGCCCTTAAACCACAGGGGGAAGGTAGTGACTTGGATAGTGGAAAAATGAAAAACTGAGACTCTCAATATTGACTAGAAAGCACCTCATCTGTAATTGTGAAGTTCTATTACTAATTCTTTTGCATCTGTAAGTGCTTGTCCTTGAATTGTTAGCTGGGGAAATACTTAAAAGGAAACCGGAAACTATTTGAAGGCAAAACTTCAAGATTTTAGTATGGTCCTCTAATTTACAATAACATGCTCATAATAATACTACTACTATTATATGCTTCTTCCAGTAATTTAGGTTATCTACTGTGTTCTTCAGTAAAGCAGGTACAGATGCCCTGTGACTGGCACAGGACCCCCCATGTTCCTTAGATTGTCAACTCTGATAAAAACTATTCTTACCCATAGGGATTGCAAAGAAAGGAAAACCTCCAGGCAGGCAGTGATAAAATTGATATTGTAGAGCCTGAAACAATAGGTCTGGGATTGGAACTGATCCATTAATTTCAAGGTGCAATCATTGTTTTTAACAGCCTTACAAGCTATCTCAATGTTACTTTAAAGTTGTTAGAAGGAACAGCTATCATAAAATGATTTTACACAGCAGATCTTGTATTGTACACAGATAATGGAGAGCACAGTAGAAATCGAAAGGGTTTTAGGTGGGAAGCAGTGTGTAAACTTTGCAGATCTGGTATAATTATCTTCCTTTCCTCTGTGGGGTGAGTTGAAAGCCCCCTTCCAAAAGCTGGAAGACAAATACCGTCATTAGCTTGAAAGATTTAAACATGCTTTCTTTTAACATGTTAAACACTATAGCTTTCATTAACAAACCAGATGAAAGGGCAGGTACATATCTGTATCATATGCAATTTTTTTTCCCCCATAAGGATGAGAAGCTCTAGGATGGAAGGTTGCTTTCTTGGGAAACAATAATTCTCTGCGTCATGAAAGAATTAACTAAGCTGGAAGACTTACTCAGTTTGCTGTTAGAATTAGTGTATAATCATTTAATCCAGAATATAACAAGTATGATGAGTAACTCCTGAAACTATTCAGATTTTCTTATTTAGCTACTGTCACTAAATAATAAGTTTAGTGATACTTTATATTGCTGCAAACTCTGCTTCTTATGTTATACTTGTGAAATGTATAAATGCTATATCCACATAGTATATGAGGAAGCTTAGAAGGAGTAAAAGTCCAAATGGGAGAATCTCTTGGTGATTAGTTTTAGTTATTGAATGATTAAAAACTGAGCACAATTCATAGAACTCAAATTGTGACGTAGTAAGAATGGACATTGTGTGCAGCTAACTTCAGCTTGCTTTCCTCCTAGTACGAAGCAGAATAAGGTACTGTGAGGTACAGATGTGTCAAAACTGTCGGACTGAAAAGCGATAGATCTGGAGAGTTAGTCCTGCTGCAAGGTAGTAGTGTCCTCTGTCATACTGAGGTATTGCATACTTTTCTGGGTATAATGTTAGCAGATGACTGATTAAATGGGAAAGAATTCAGAGAAATACACTTGAGTCTGATTTCTTAGGAAAACTAAAGTACACCTTTATGAAGTAATAGCTAAACTGAGTTTTGTCGTTCTACTAATACTGGAATAATGTAAACATTGGGAAGGGAAATGGAACTGTTTCAGAGTGGATCATAAGCTGAAGTAATGGAACCATGCTGTGAAGGAAAACAGCTTGACTCAGAAAATGTGTCCTAACACCGAGACTGTAGGAACCAAACAATGGTTTCAAGGGCATTGTGAAGGCCACCTTATAAAAGCTTTATCAATTTGAAATAAATGTTAAATCCATTTTGAGTACCTGGTGGGTTTTTTGAACAGTTTTGCATTTTTAGTGATGATGTAATCAAATAGGTGTTGATGCCTATTACTTGAGGGCAAATCAAGTCATTCGATATGCACTGGAAAAAACCTTAAGAAATAACATCAATTTAATACAAATGGTGACAATCTAAAAAACAGGAATTCCATGCTTTCCATGAGCAGTAGGCATGAACAGCCCATGGTAAATGCATTGCTTAAGTTGGGGGGGTTTAGCTAATTTTAATTTCAATTTCATTCTAAGCACAGGTTCTGGAAACTTTTGGTAGTTCTGCGATCATCAGCTTCATGTTCAACAGCAGTTCGAAATGCAAATAGAATTGTACAGGTAACTATGAAGTAAAGGGAAAACCAGGTGTACAAGATGGGCCACAGCCAAATCTATGGAAAGGTTTCAGTGCAAGGAGAACAAGACTAAGACTTCAAGTTAGAAAAAGGCAACTGATGAAACATGGTACAATTAACTTAAAAATAATGTATGGCACAGATTAAGTGAAATCAGTTAACCATTTCCTACATGACAAGAAGCAGGGCTCCTAAGTCTTCTAAAATATTTTCTAGGGGACTTGTCAGTAGTTAGCTTTTTTGTTTTTCCTCTGACCTTTTTGATAGACATGATATAACTTGCCATTTAAAATAAAAAATGAGACTAGGTGAAAATTTGATCTGACCAAGTTGTAACTGATCACACTTCAACAAACTGGACTCAGTTCCTTCTGATTGCTGTCTAGCTCAGTCACAAAAAACTGGAATTCTCACCCCTTTCAACTACCAATAGATATGAATCACGTGTACTCAAAGGATTAACTTTTTCTAGAAAATGTGTGGTGTCAAGTCTGGATTAAGATTCCCCAGCAAGTCTTAAATCATGCAGGCTACTGATAACATAAAGTAGAACCAAATTCCTGCACGAAACTTTGTTGGGTTGCTCCTCACTTCTTTGTTTGCCTTCCTCAGTAATTCCAGATTGTATAGAAGACAGGCTTTCTGTTACCAGACTTTTATTTATAATAGAAAGTAGTGCTTCATGTACGTACTAAGACATAGAAGTTTATTTAAAAAAAAAAGTGGCCTCCAAAGTGGATGCAGATGTAGACTAGAAAAGACAAATATGTTCTGCTTCAGTAATCTGGGCTTTGTGCATTAAGTGCTTGCTAAATACAAATTACAGAGGTTTAGTTGAAGTTGTAAAACCTGTAAATGTTTTTTTTCAATGAGCAATGTGTGGATATAAATATACCTAAATAAAGGTGCCAGTTTATTAGTTCAGGTAAGTAGGAAACTACTCAGGAGTCTCTGTTGCATAAGTGGAGTTTAATACTAAAGAAATGCTTCATCTCCTGCTGAAGTTATTTTGCTACAGATTGCTTAAATATTCAAACTTCATTTTGATCTACTACAGTACTAAGTTAGGTAGATTAAATAATTAAATAATTTAAGTACTGGTTCAGTACACTCTCAGCTTGATTAAAAAACATTTTGGTGCAGACCTTAATTCATGTTAACAGAACATTAAATTTGGTTTTCATTGTGGTAAATCTTTTAATGAAAGTGGTTTTTATTTTGGGAGAATATGATGCAGTCATCAAAAGAAGCCTTTTGGACTTTTATTAACAATGCAATGCAAGCTTGGTTTTGTGGTGCATGTAACCACTGTGGTTTTGTAAACAGAGGAGCCAGCTACACATCATGAAAGGGTGTAAAGTTTAAAACTGCATAGAAGGCCAAGTTAGAGAAGGGAAAACTTGAACTTCTTTCTTTCCTAAACAAAAATGTTAATCACATTCAGAAGTATGGATCCACCACCAATTGTCTTCTGTCCCTTTTCATAACATGCTCTTTCAAATTAGAGCAACAAATATAGCATCATTTTATCCTGTGCTTGGGACAGCCTTGCAAAATGCATGCGTGTCAGCAAGAGACGCTGAGAAGGACATACAAGAGACTGTGATCACTGACATGCACAGAGATCCTCATAATCAGGACATCTTCACTTCTGGAGTAGCATCCAGTAACTGAATTTAGTGAGGATTTCTTGAGTAACACTTTGTGTACTTTGCTATGTTATTTTCAAGTATGTCTGATAAATTTCACATAAAATCATAAAATTCTTATCTCTGATTGCAAATTAGGTTCTTCATAGAAAAGCCATGACCCTTGCATAGAAAAATGTGTTCGAGTTCTGAGTTATTTCTTCAACAAGCAGTAAGAAAAAGCCTTGTGAAGTAATGAAGTGTCTTTTGGACACTGAAAGCATAAATACCTTCAGCCACTTTAAAATATTAAAGATACTATTTTTCCTATATATCTGCCATCTTAAATTCTTGGGGTTTTTGGTTAAGAAGGATTTTTAAATAATGGTAGTAAAATAATGCTCCCTTCTATTATTTTGTCCTGTAATGCTATCATATTTTGGGGATTAATTCTAAAATAATTACCCTCCTTTCAAAGAAAATGAAAATTTAAGTTCATTAGTGCATGCTCGAAAGATGACCCTGTATACAGGCCAATGTATTATTGTATGTTTAAAACAAATCAACACTTTTCAGCAAACAACTGTCTTGATGCATGAATACCAAATTTGTTTTCACTTAATTGACAAACATATTTGCTTTGACTAGGTAATACGAGTAAACTCTGGGCTGTTAGTCACTGAGTTGTATTCTTAACAGTTCTTAGTGATTAGTTAATAAGTGGTTAGCCTCACAAGTAAAAAGAGAATTCAAATTCTGTGGTTGACTCCACAGTTGGCGTTCTAGAATTCAGTATGGAAATAAGTGGATCACCCAAACCTGCTACAATTTCTCCACCAGGTGACTGGGAGAATCCTACTCTTGCCCTAGTTTAATACCAGCTTTACCCATCTTGGGAACATTGCAAGTGTATTCAACTGTTCAACTCTTACATGCAGAGCAGTCTTTAATGAAAAGAAACAAATTGTTGAATGTGATGTAGATATGTTAAATTGTGCAGTCTTTCTTTGCTGAAGGTGGTGCTCAGTTTTGTATGAGGTTCAAGTTATAACTGTTCCTGTGCGTTGCCCAACTTGTATGCAAGCCAGACAGATGGCCACTTTAGCCATGGGACTTAATGCACTCAGCAGCCTAACCAAAACAATTACAGTTCTTATACTTGACATTAAGGCAATCTGGATCAATTAAAAATACGGGGTTTGCTATATCTTATTATGAGATTTTTAAAGTATTTTATTTTTTTGTTTGCCAGAAACATGCCGAGTTATCTCATGCATTTGTTTGCCATGATTGTTGGAGGGTTACATTTCCATTACAATTTTCAAGAAATAATTCTGTAAACTGTGTTTGCTACTAAATGTTTAGAGATATCTTTTAAAGTATCAGTTGATTATTTTCTTTTGTTCAAAGGTATGTTGTGGTTTAACCCCAGCCATCAACTAAGCACCACGCAGCTGCTTGCTCACTCCCTCCTGGTGGGATAGGGGAGAGAATTGGAAGAGTAAAAGTGAGAAAACTCGTGGGTTGAGATAAAGGCAGTTTAATAGGTAAAGCAAAAGCTGCATACACAAGCAAAGCAAAACAAGGAATTGATTCACTGCTTCCCATGGGCAGGCAGGTGCTCAGCCATCTCCAGGAAAGCAGGGCTCCATCACGCATAATGGTGACTTGGGAAGACAAACGCCATCACTCCGAATGTCCTCCACTTTCCTTCTTCCCCCAAATTTTTATTGCTGAGCATGAAGTCATATGGTATGGGATATCCCTTGGGTTAGCTGGGATCAGCTGTCCCAGCTGTGTCCCCTCCCAACCTCTTGTGCCCCCCCAGCCTGCTTGCTGGTGGGGTGGGTGAGACGCAGACAAGGCCTTGGCTCTGTGTAAGCACTGCTCAGCAGAAACGAAAACATCCCTGTGTTATCAACGCTGTTTTCAGCACAAGTCCAAAACAGAGCCCCATACCAGCTACTATGGAAAAAATTAACTCTATCCCAGTCAAAACCAGCACAAGATATTAAGTCAAATCCTTGGATGTCTCCTGTTTGTTTGATAGCTAAAGTAACTATCTTGCTTGTTATTCTGGTAGGGTGCATCGTTGTCTTCCACACTGGGTATCTCTGAGGCCTCATCCACAATATTTTTCTGATTGATCAGTCCCTCTGATCAGAAGTAAAGAGAATTTCTTGTATTTCTGTGAGTATGAGGTGGTATTATTTTTTGTTTGAAAGTGAAAGCCTGCCTTTTTAAGAACAGTTTTTAGGTCCCTTTGTTTCTTAATTTTCTCATGTATTTTGAATGCAATCGGTATTTTTAATGACAAGGCAATCCAGATTTTCTAATTGCCATTCATCACGAGCTTTTTAACTTGGAGACCAAGAAAGAGCATAAGGCATTAACAGGTGTGATTGATCTAAAGGGGCATAGAACACCAGTGCAGCAGAGACTTTTTCAAAATGAGATGTTAGCTCTGTTTTTATTGGGTGGCATTTTCTTTGTAAATCTGACTTATCCCCTTGCAATGGCATGGAGCCATTTTAACAGAAGGATATGAATATGAGCAACCAAGAGATCATGCATGAGAAAACTGTGTGTATGGAGGACAGGTTTTCCACCTGGCAGTCCTGAAGTGGGAGTCATTGACCCCCTTCTAAGTCAGTGGGGAATAGGATATTCAAACAGTATTCTAGCTGTGTCGCAATAAATGCAGGATAAATATTACTGCTCTTTGAGATACAGTTTTATTTCGTTGTTGGTTCTGTGCTGATGCTATAAGTAGTACACTTCCTTTGTCATTATTGCATCTTAATTGTGCTTGATTTTTTTTTTTCATAGAGGTTGATCTGACTTTGTAGTTAATTTTAGTGTCTGTTGAAAAAGAAAAGAAGGATACGGTTCTCCAACTGATAATCAGTTTTAAATTAAAAAAAAAAAGCTATCTTCTGAACACTTTAATAACTGCAAGAGGTGAAAGCACTTAATACCTTTATATTGTTAAGGATACTCTCTTTTCCTTTCCTAACTTCTGAAAAGGAATGGCAGTTGTGCATAGCAGCTTATTCATAATAAAAAGAAGGGCCAATTAACATCCCATACAATGTATGTCTGTCACATGCTTCAGAAAGCAGTTTTATTGTTTCAATTTAACTATTTGGGATGTGCAAAGTAACAGATACATGAAACAATGTACTATCAAAGTTCTTTAGAATCTACTTTCCCAAAATTTGTTCTATCTTTACATGTAATTGGTTTTGTTATCTTTTTATCTAATTCAGAGTCTATCTGAAATACCAATATCAATTTCCTACTTGTAATTCACGCATTGGTTTTGAAAGAATGCTCACTTGTCTGCTCAGCAAAACATTAAAAGAACAAAACAAAAACTGGGCATTCTCATACTGTCCAGCTGGCAGGCAATGTAATTGGCCTGTAAACAAGTTACATTAATCTCTGAGAAGTGATTTGCAGCAATAGCAAATTATCTCTGTGCTTAGTATAGTAAAATATTTCATTATAGTTTGATCACATAAAAGCAAACTTTGGAATTGCATTTGTAAATCCAAATGCAGAGGAAATAATTTTTGTGGCCATCTTACTGCCATTCATTGGTGTAAACCACACTTTTCAGACAACTGATGAATTCTCTCACATATTCTGGAAAATAGAAGCATTTCTAAACTTTCAGATGGAAAAATAATTTGGGCTTGGGGGCAGGTTGGGCCTGTCTTCTAAACTGTTTCTCTTCTGCAGTGCTGGGAAAGTATGTTGTCATTTGAGAAATAATTGTGCTGCCTTCTGTTTCTCCCTACTTTGCCAGGTTACATGTTCAAAGGCAAGGCTCTCATCCTTTCTGTTAAGTTCTTAGGAGGTCATTATTGAGTTGGGGAAATATCTGCTCTAGATGCGTTGGTTTGGCATGAATACTGAACAGTAGACAAATTGCTCATCTCCTTACATCCACAGTTAATTTTTTTTTGTGTATTTAATTTTTGCCTTAAGTTTTTTCTACAATACTTTTTAAAAGATAAAAAAACCCCAACCCTAGGGAGTGTCTTTGAAAAAACTATATTAAATATAGTTACAAGGTTCTTTGTGCGTTACCGTTAGTGATGTAGTTGCACAGCTTGACAACAGAGGGAAGAATTGCACAACAGCAACAGTCAGTTGTTTCACACTGCTTTTTATGTAGAGACAGCTGGTTAATTTTGTTTCAGGTGTTCAGTTTGAGTATTTTTATTTCCCTTGTAATCTTAACTTGAAAAACAGTCTTTTTTTCTCCAATTTTCCAGTCTCGGAAGTAAAGTTCAGTATGTTCATTATAATTAGAATAGATATCTGTGTTCCCCAATAAAAATGTGTTATCCCTGTTAGCAGCTTAAAATATCTTTTGAGTTTTCCTCTAGACTTGTTCACATACAAAACGATTATTAAAAAAAAAAAATAATCTTTTTTTGGAAAAGGCTTGTCTTTAATATCCATCAGAGAGGAAAGATTACTTTGTTTAATTAGGGGTATGATATCTCCTTCAGCTTCCACGCAGCTAACTCAAAGTCCTTAATGAGTTAACTGATGGGTACTGTAAGATAAATGAAAAAGTAGCCGTTTTCATTAAACACTAATTAAATACTCATGCTTTTGTGATGGCATGCCTTTTTCTAGGTGGCTGGGATCAATCGTGGCTGTAAAAACTTGTTTTAGTTCTTGGTTATCAAGAATCATGGAGTCCCTTGCTTGTTTTATTCTAAAGTGTTCTAGAAACAAGTAGCAGAACATTTTTTTTCAGGTTCAAAAGTATCATTTTTCCATATGAAG
Organism: Balaeniceps rex; assembly: GCA_013401315.1. NCBI lineage: Eukaryota > Metazoa > Chordata > Aves > Pelecaniformes > Balaenicipitidae > Balaeniceps > Balaeniceps rex. Next base: position 39,623 of record VYZW01044752.1, on the reverse strand, counting down.
TGTGGGGCGAAATGCACTAAGATTAGAGCTTTGTTCACACATCGCACAGAACACTGACAATAAATTGTTTCTTTTAAGATATATACTTACTGCCATTTTAAGAATCTGTTTATTGTTCAAGATGGTTTCTTTGATCTAGTATAGCTCCAGTTAGGATTTTTGAAGCTGATAATGCTTAAAAATAACAATAATACTAGAAACCCAAACTCCTTTTTATAATCTGCCATTATCCTTAAGTAATTTTTTTAGGGAGGATGTCCTCTTTCATGAGTGCATTACTAGATTCATAGAATACACATTTTAGTCCAGTTCTGTAGGTTATTCTAAGCAGGTTGCCCAGGATCATGTCCAGATGGCTTTTGAATACCTCTACAGCCTCTCTAGTCAACCTGTTCCAGTGCTCAGTCACCCTCACTGAAGAATTGTTTCCTGATGTTCAGGTGGAACCTCCTGTGTTTCAGTTTGTGCCTGTTGCCTCTTGCCCTGTCACTGGGCACCACTGAAAACAGTCTGACTCGGTCTGAATTATACCTTCCCTTCAGGTATTTGTATACATTGATGAGATGTCTCTGAGCCTTCTCTTCTCTAGATTCAACAGCCTTTCCTCATGTGAGAGATGCTTTGGTCCCTTAATTGTCTTTGTGGCCCTTCTCTGGACTCTCTCCAATAGTGCCCTGCTTCTCTTTTACTGGGGAGCCCAGAACTGAACACAGTACTCCAGATGTGGCCTCACCAGTGCTGAGTAGAGGGGAAGGATCACCTCCCTTTGCCTCCTGGCAATGCTCTTCCTAATGCAGCTCAGGACACCTTTAGCCTTCTTTGCCACAAGGGTGCCTTGCTGGCTCATGTTCCACTTGGTGCCCACCAGGTGCTTTTCTTCAAAGCTGCTTTCCAGCTGGTCGGCCCCTAGCATATACTGGTGCATGGGGTTATTCCTCCCTGGGTGCAGGACTTTGCACTTGCCTTTGAACTTCATGAGGTTCCTGCCTGCTCAGTTCTCCAGGGGTTGAGGTCTCTCTGGCAGCACAACGATGTGGTGTATCAGCCGCTCCTCCCAGTTTTGTATTGGCAGTGAACTTGCTGAGGGTATGCTCTGCCCCAGCCAGATCACTAATGAGGGTGTTGAAAGGGCTGGAGCCAGTATTGTCCCCTGGGGTACACTGATAGTCACTGGACTCCAACTAGACTTTGTGCCACTGACTGAATATGGATTACAAAAATGAATACTATTGTTGATAATACTAAGAACATATTATTCTGTCACATAAATGTAATCTTATTGTGTAGTAACAATAATAGAACTTGTGATATAAAGGTGTGTCTTACAATGATCTGTTCTCTCATTTTTACCTTGGCCCCTTTTAGAGACAGGGAATAGGAATTGATTTGCCTTAGATACTATTCTGAATCAGTAGCGAATTGTAGGGGTTCCTACTCTTTAAAGCTACACTATATCAAGTTCAGTTTTTGTTAGGCTGTTTCCTCACAAGTATATGATATAAAACTCTGACTTTGATTTAATATTTATGATTAATTAGGGAAGTGACTTGCTCCTTTATTTGCAGACTTCATCAGCACAAGCTGCTCGTTAACTTATCATTCACTTAATATTCCTCATGTCAGTGATAAGCTAATGTTCAGAACACAGATGTATTAGGTTGCCTCCATATGGTGCTTTGTCTAATGAATTAATTAGCTATTTTGGAAAAAATCCTTGTGAAGTTTTTTTTTCTCTTGGTGAAAAGTCATCCTACAAATGGTGGAACAGTTTTTCATTGATGTTTGTGTTTGAGCATATTTTTAGGCAAAAAGTTTGCGATAGTTTTGCTACGTTCTCATTTAAATGTTCTTTGCACTTAGGAAAAGCAGGGGGGTTTTGTTTGCTTTGAAGTTTATATCTGGCAGATTTTGAAGAACTATTTGAGTCAAATGAATATATCAAGTGATACACCTCTATTATAGTAAGTGTATCTTTGCCACTTCTATGGCATGCAGTCTTTCAGCTTCTTTGAGAAGGTTTTTTTTTCCCAAATTGTTAACAATTCATTTAATGGTGCAATGTCTGTTTCAAATGCTTGCAAAGTAAACATTTGCACATGCAAATAGAGTAACATATGAATGTTTGCAGATTTGGCACTGTAGATTTGTGGAGTCACAGAAACTTGTAATACTTTTATGTGCCTTGCTTTTNAAAAAAAAAAAAAAGACTTCATCTTTGGTAAGGGGTGGATATTTAAAACTTAACACTTTAAAACTTGAAAGACAGAAACATTAAAGATGAAAATTTAAGATGGTTTTGCATTAACTTATGGGGATTATAAATTTACAGTTTAATACCTTGTCAGAATGTAGCAATGTTTATCAACCAAGTCTATCAAAGTTTTTATATTGAATGTTCTTTGCTGCGTTGTCTGGGGCATTTTAGTTAACATTACATATTTTTCTACATATGATATTGGTTGTTATAGATTGTTTCACTTGTACTAGACTGATTAAAGGACAGCTTTAACAGCTAACATAATATTGGACTCTCAGTTTAAAAACAACAAACAAAAACCCCAACACACACCCCCTCCCCTGTTCAACTTCCCGATTGAGAATCTTACCGAGAAGTTGCAACTTCTCTAAAAGAGAAAAATAAAGCAACATGATAGACCCTGTTAAGGTGACAGGGGCAAAGCAAGGATCACTTTGTATTGACCAAATACAACCACTTATTATGAAGCTGAGTTGTTTCGGTTGGCAGAACCAGTGTACCTAGGTACCAAATATAGCATATATGTAGCCATCCACAAGATACCGTAAAAGTATATATTTTACTGGTGTCTTTTCAAGTGGAGTTATTTATACTTCCTATGCTGTTTAGTTCTCCATTCCCTATGAAACTGCTGTACTTACTATTTTTTCTGTTCGAAGTCAATTAAATATATTTTGTACAAGCTGCCAACTGTGTTAAGTTGCATTATAACTAGTATAAGTGATTTTTTTTTTTAAAAAGTCATACAGTTAAAACTTTGTATTGGAAAATCTTACTTATCATGTTACTGAAGATACCTTTAAAATAATTATATCAAAATAAGAATTGTTCTAGTCTTTCATATTTCTTTTTCTCTTTTAGNCAAAATAAGAATTGTTCTAGTCTTTCATATTTCTTTTTCAAGTAAAAGGATATTATAACACCCATAAAAACACTGTAAAATACTTTTCCTGGAAATGTTTAAGGGGATGTGTCAGACTTGTCTCACTGTCTAAAATATGCTTGTTAACTTTAAATATTTCAGTAAACTTCAAGAACAACTAAATTTGGATCTCTTAATAGGTTTAATTAGAGCTAATTATCCAGCAATGAAAATCTTGGCAAATCTGAGTTTTTAAAAAATTTCTTAGCCTCTTGATAGCAGGAGTATGTTGTCAGTTTTAATATTGCTGCTGAATTTTTTTGCTTAACTCGCCCCC
>VYZW01044752.1:22894-35317 GCA_013401315.1 Balaeniceps rex | reverse complement strand
TGCTTTTTCTATATTTGAGTGTTGAAAAGAAAGGAAAAGCAAGATGGTTATTCATGTGACTTCTCAGTCCATGCAGTGTTATTCAGGTCATAATGATCAGAAAAACTTTAAAGTCTTTGAATCTGGGATGGAGTTGTTAATATATGATTGGTGGAAATTACTTATTTTTAAAGTCTTTAAAAAACTGGTTTTGTGATTAAAGTGATGCATACTTAGAGGAGCTTTTCTCTTTTCCACTCTTTATGTGATTTGATTGCTTGTTAGCATAATCTTTTACCTTCAGTACTTTTTGTCATTCTTAAAGATTAGAGCTGTTGATGTTAGCTTTAACTGTTTTGAATCTGAGGTATTACATAATCTAATTAAGAAAAAGAAATATCTGGTTTATTGAGCTAAAATACAACTGTGTTAAGAATCCGACTTGATCTACATAAGCAAGTGAATGTAGCTTTAAGGCTGAGACACCTCCTTCACTTATCGCACTATGCCTAAGTATTGCAGCATGTATACAAATGTAGTATACACTTGGGAATTCCATACAAAACTGAGTACAGTGAGGTGAGTTATTTTGATTCAGCAGTAACACTTTTTATATGACANAATCATTCCTTTTTCAAAATTACCTTTTAAAACCTTTTCAGATAATTCAGGTGAATGAACACATGTAAGAATCTAAACTTTAATCTTGTTAAACATAATATAAAAGCTAACTCTTTGTTATTGCTGTATCTGTATGCGTTTTAGAGAGCTATGAGAGGGATACCAGTATTACTGAAGGAATTTGGGAGCTGCCGCCACATCCCTCTTCCCCTGTCCCCCCCCTGCCCTGCCTTGCTTCTCTGCATCTGACTGAAGAAAATGAGATTATTTTCTTATGTGACATTTCCAGGGCCTAAGACATTTTATTTAGTCTTAATATTACTGCTGCCAAACCTATACGAAAATACTGAAGGAAGTCTGGTGGAATTTTGAAAGAAGTGGCCATAGATGTCCAAGGCTTCCTCTCTTATTAGGCAGTATGTTTTTTAGTTTTTTTCCTGGGCAATGCAGTTTGGGTTTCTCCTGATCAGGGAGGACTGGCTGTACAGATGAATGGGATGTAGTTAAGTTTTGTTTTCTACAACTGTCAAAATATGACAAGGGCAATACAAAAAATATTTTGAAAAAAGATCCATTCTTTCCTCATTATTTCTTTTTTAATTTTTTTTTAAATTTTTTCTAATACTGCTGGTAAGGATTTATAGTAGCTTAACGCTTTTGGGCAGGACACCGTGTGTGATTCATTAGTCTGAGGATCTGAGTAACCGCACTCCAACTTGCAGTTTGCTGGGAGGAACAGACTTTCACTGTTTTGTGGCTTTGGGACAGTTGCAGAGTTCTGTCGAAGCCTGAAATGGGGGATGAGCGCAGGACTTCATGAGCAGCTTGCAGAATGATAGGCAATGTCTTTGCCTGTTACAGTAATTACTGGAGAAAATTTGCAGATAGGGAATAATGAGTAAGTCTTCTGTTGGCAACTGGTGCACTGTGTAGAGGGATAACTGAGCCTAGGTGACTTCTTGGCATGCAAGAATCTCAGATTGCTATTTGGCACTTTGGGTAAAGTGGATAAAATGACCACAGCACACGTACACTGGAAAAATTATTTAAAGACCTGCCCTGTTAAAGTCAGCAGTAGAATGTCTGGCTTCTTAATTTGTCCTCATTTTGATTTAATTTATTCAGATGCTATTTTGTTGCACATATAAAAAAAGGCCATATATTTTTGATATTAAATAGTGCAACATACAGAGGTTTTGCATCAGACTTGATAGATGAGTTCTAATTTTGCAAAGGTTCTCCTGATGTTCTACCACTGTTACAGTATATAGGTGCAGATATAGAACATTATTCATACTTTAAATTGTCTTTTGTAACATTTTGTGCCCGTGTTCTCCAAAGCAGTCAGTTTGGGTGCTTTTTATTCATAATTGTGTAGTACAAATTCCTGTCAGTTTTGTTTGGGTAACCTCTGTCAGAACCTGAAATTCAAAATATACTTATTCTCTAAGAATGACTTGCTAATGTTAGGCTGTAATATGTTCCGTGTACTTGACATGTTTGTTTTCTTGACATTCATTGAAAAAGGACTGCATTTTGTTGAATTTGAAGTATGAAGTATAACCTTCTGTTATTAGGGAAACCCTGGATGTTTTAAAAGAATTATTACTGAACATCTGTTAGGAGGTGACTGGGATGGTTCTTCTAGGGTGAATTCCTGCTGCTAGATAACTGCTCACCTACAGAAATGAACTGATAATTGAACTGATAATATGCGTTCTCTCTTTTAGAGAGCGTACTGTGGCCAGTGCAGTGAAAGGATATGGGGTCTCGGAAGGCAAGGCTACAAGTGTATCAACTGCAAATTGTTGGTCCATAAACGTTGTCATATACTTGTTCCACTGAACTGCAAAAGGCATATGGTAAGTTTGCATTCTGTACAAAGCTAAGATGTCTCATTGTGTCCTGTGTTGCTGTTTCTAGATGTACATCTGAAGTAATTAAATGCTGTGCATGGCTGTAGATTTATAATACTTGATGGTGTTTGGTTTTCAGTTTCTGAAATATCTATGGAGGACAAGCCTTTGGATTGTGAGCAGTAGAGGCAAAGTGAGAAAAGAAAACTTGTGATATGACTTAAGTGTGAGCAAGCTTGAGTTTGACTTCTCCAGTAGACCTATGGTATTTTACAGATAGATAAGGAGTTGTCGTTGACAATCTTAGTGTTTGTTCCTTTTAGCCTACGGGAATGTTTTAAGAACTAAGGCACTAGTGTGTTTTTTGTGAAAAAACGGTTTTTGCAGCCGCCTGCAAAAAGGTTTGCTGCTTTCATGTTCCTGCCATCTTGGTTTCTCCAGTACTGTTCACATCCTCTCCATTCCCCTCATATATCCCAGTGGCAACTCTAGTGTCTTGCCTAGACTTTGAACATTAATCTGTATCCCTGAATTTTAGCCCTTCCCCATACTCATCACAGACTATAATCAGTATAATCAGTAATTGCATCATGTTGTCTCTAACTCAAAACTTAAACCAGTATTTTTCCTTATTGGTATTGCACATGACTTGCATTGACATCACTAGATTCTTTGCCAATTTATTTATGCATGTTGCTATACGTACTGGCATAGTCCCACGTCTCATAATGAGTTGTGAACAAGACCAGGGTCCAAATGCACGATAAAACTATTTGGTATTGTGATCTTTACCAATTTATGCAATGCCTTGCATAATGAGTAACAATTCATGCTTTTTAAACAGGAAAGGAATATGCCAGTGCTCTAAATTGAGTGTGTAACGTCACGCTGAAGTGTTTACTTTGTTGCAGTTCCGTGTGAAACAGACTCAGAAATCTTATTGCGACTTCAAACTTTAACTCTAATTAAAATACACTAATCTTACTTTTAGAAGACAGCTAAACATCTGTTGTAGTTGCAGAGAACGGTTGACATAGCATTTAGGCTTTTGGTAGGCTGGTTTTATAATGCTTTACAAAATGTTAATATTTGGAAATACTTTCTACAACATCCAGTTTTCATTCAGGAAGATAAAAATGTAAGGTTCTCGTTGTATTGTAGTTATATGGCAAGACATACTCACTTAAAAAGGGACTGCATAAACCAACTTTTTTTTCATATATATATCCCTGTATTTTGCAAGGATTCGGTCATGCCTTCCCAGGAACCTCAGTTAGATGATAAAAATGATGAAGTTGACCTCCCTTCAGAAGAAACTGATGGAAGTGAGTACTTTCTTGTTAAGTTGGAATTCATGTGTTTCCCTGTTTGGAGGCCCAGTTTCCACTCTATCTGTTGGGTGTTGTTTTTTTTGTTTTTTTTTTAAAAGTTTACTTTGGATTAGCTGTAGTTTAGTCCCATGAACTAAATGCTCATTAGGGACTCAATTACAGTAAATGTTACTGCTGAAGCATATCATCTGCTTTGGTTTCATCCTAAATTCATACGCTCTGAAACTATTCCAGAATGCGAAGTTAAGCACAGAGCAATTGGCGTCAATACATTTATTTTTTAAAACGTACAAAAAACCTGCACTTCAGATCCAAACTACAATGCTAATATAAGTGCACCCTCAGACTTTAAGTATTTCTTAATTTTGTGCGATTTGGAGTACTCTTTCTAGGTTAATATTTTTGATGGTTTACCCTGTCTTGTTTTAAGGGCCCATTTGTCGTACCCGTTCTCCAGAATGACTCTGGCCTTTGTCAGGTACTATTATGAGCTCACAGATTCATTGATGAATTTCTTATGGTCTCAGAGTTGGTTGTTTCTGCAGTGCCCTTAGGATCTGCTGTCAGGATTACAAGAATAAAGTGGAAAAACTTGATCAGCTGTCCCATAGTATTTAAAGCAAACTGCTGACCCTAAGCTACTAAAGCATCTTTCCATTTATCAATATTTAAAATTATTTCTAATGAAGGCCTTAATAAGCACACTACTTGTTTGATTTCTTTTCCAGTTCCCTACATTCCTTCAAACCGGAAACATGACAACATTAAAGATGACTCTGAGGTATGTTTTAAAAATACTTTTGTAATTCACATTTACACAGTCTTAATCATACAACTTTTTATAAAATAGCTAATTATTTGTCCTATTTTTTTCTGCTACCTTTTAAAAAAAGAAGTCTGGGTCGTCTTTGTGAAAATTGATATTTTCAAAGCATTTTTGGATTTTTCAGATTTCTTCTGTATACAGCTCTTGTTATCCCAATCATGATGCGAGAGACTTCTTTCTTTTTTTTTTTCCCCTTCCCTCCATTCTTGTTGGAACGACAGTGATTTAGCAGAGGGTTTGACTTTATTGGTCATTGCAACAAATGGTGGGTTTGACATTGTCTTGTCTGCTCTCTAATGGATGTACGCCCTTTATCACCCTCAGGCTACCTCTACAGGCTATCGTTATGAAAGTTGGTTCAGTCTGATAATACATGAACTATCCAGTTCTCTGAGATGTTTCGTATAAATAATACCTAATAATTTATAGACAGCTCCCGTGGAAATACAAGTAGTGTAACATACGCCTAGACTCTGTTTTTCAGCTCTTTTTGTAGATGGTCTGACACAATCTCTGCATACCAAGAATGTTATTCCCTTAAAGCAGTTTGAAAAATCCCAATACGCTTTAATTCTAAAGGGCTTCAAGACATTTATTTTAAAAATGCTTCTGGCATATTTAACAAATAGGATGCACTCTGCAGAGCACTAGCGATTAGTTTGATATCCCACTTTTAACAAGCCTGCACCTTTTTTTTTCCTCTACCTCCACTACAATACTTGTCACTACCATTATTTCACACTTGAGTAGTTCCTGCTCTTGGGTAAGTGACTGCCTTATCTTTGGTCATGTGTCTTTAGATTTTATCTCAAATTCAGAGATGGAAGAGTGTAAATTTAAAACACGTCAGAGAATTTTAATTGCTATCTAGAATTGCTGACTTCTGCTATGGTTAGTGCTCAGGTAGATACTGGTTGTATTTAAATTTTGATAGATGCTGTTTGCTCAGCTGTCCTGAATTATGCTGCTCTGGTTTTCCCACCTTGCTTTTGAGCTTTACTAAAATAACTTAAGGTATCCTACAGAGAGGAGGTGGCATTCTGGGAGCTTTGTTGACTAGAATCTTTAAGCTCAGAGCAATCTCTTCTAATAGCAGTCAATCCTAGATGAAGATTCTTTATATAAATACTGTCCATAGTTCAGCAGAATGCTGATCTGTCTACAAGTACAGTAGTATGAGGTCAGATAAAAATAGGCCGCAAAGTATCTCAAAGCATTGTATATATTGGTAAAACATGAAATGTCAAAGTACACGCTGCATATGTCTAGTTCAACTGCTTGATCTTCAGTCTCACATGTTCATGTCTAATTCCAGCAAACAGTCAAGATAAACTTTATCTTTTTAAATAATGAGTTCTAAAATAACATTCTTCCTAGTGGAATATTTCCTGCAAATTCTCACATTTGAGAAATTGGCATCTGCTCCTACATGTTCCCAGGCACCTATTAGAAATCTTCATTTTCATTAAAACTGTAGTGAACTTGATACAGACAGCTGTTGCCTAAACTGAAACCAAGACAGGTATATTCATTAGCATGAATATACCTGATTAGCAAATCATTGTTTCCTTATCTGTCCTCCTTTTAGATAGCCTTTAATTTGTACTACAATATCTGTTTTCAGAATATGAATCACAGAATCGTAGAATCATAAAATGCTTTGGGTTGGAAGGGACCTTTAGAGGCCATCTGGTCCAACCCCCCTGCAGTGAGCAGGGACATCATCAACTAGATCAGGTTGCTCAGAGCCCCGTCCAACCTGACCTTGAATGTTTCCAGGGATGGGGCCTCCACTACCTCTCTGGGCAACCTGTTCCAGTGCTTCACCACCCTCATTGTAAAAAATTTCTTCCTTCTATCCAGCCTAAATCTCCCCTCCTTTAGTTTAAAACCATCACTCCTTGTCCTGTCACCACAGGCCTTACTAAAAAGCCTGTCCCCATCTTCCTATAGGCCCCCTTTAAGCACTGAAAGGCTGCACTAAGGTCTCCACGCAGTCTTCTCTTCTCCAGGCTGAACAACCCCAACTCTTTCAGCCTGTCCTCGTAGGAGAGGTGCTCCAGCCCTCGGATCATTTTTGTGGCCTCCTCTGGACCCGCTCCAATAGCTCCATGTCCTTCTTGTGCTGAGGGCTCCAGAGCTGGACGCAGGGCTCCAGGTGAGGTCTCACCAGAGCTGAGTAGAGGGGCAGAATCACCCCCCTCGACCTGCTGGCCACGCTTCTTTTGATGCAGCCCAGGATACGGCTGGTGAAAGATGCTCTTGGTGCAAAGGATAATTCTATATGGCCTGTGGTTCAAGAATTTGAATAAAACTTCATTTTTCAAGGCATTGCCTTCTGTTTTCCAGTAGGGAATATTTAAATGATTCATTGAACGAACTACTGCCTTGAAAAACACAGTAACTTTTAGTAAGAGCAAAACCAATACCAACCAAACATTTCTAAACAAATGTGTGATAATCAGTCATTCAGATCTGTGTGCCAGTGACAATGGCAAGCAAACTCAGCAAATTCTGTCCAGTGGTTAAAGACCTCTGTGCTTTAGTAGTTACTTGTTATGCAAATGTCTTCTGTTTCTAGCATCTTTTTCTTTTTATACAGGATATCAAACCAGTCATTGATGGAATGGACGGAATTAAGATTTCTCAGGGGCTTGGACTACAGGACTTTGATTTAATCAGAGTTATCGGACGTGGAAGTTATGCCAAAGTTCTTTTAGTTCGGTTAAAAAAGAATGATCAAATTTATGCTATGAAAGTAGTGAAAAAAGAATTGGTCCATGATGATGAGGTAAAAGTCTGTGTTAATTGCATTCCATTACATATTGTAAAAACTTATGCTTTAGCAAAAAACATTCAACTAAGAAAGCAGCTAAGGTTTTAGACAACATTTCTGTAATAGAAGTTTTACTGACATTTGAACTCATTTGTCATCAACTGTCTGCATGAAGCACCAAGATTAAATCTGAGAGTAGTGTCCCTTATTTTAATAACAATCAGTTATTAATAGTCTTAGTAGAATCCACGTGAAAAATATTCCAACCTGGATGTGCTAGTCTGTAAGTGATGAGATAAATAGGGTGGAATTTGGGCACTTAATTTTGAAAGAAAACAAAGATGTCTTCCAAGGCAAATAAATGTAGGTGCAAAGTGTTGCCTGTATTTCAAAACAGGAGCTGAAACTGCGTTCTTACAGTCGCGATTATAGAGCTTATGTGCAAGTGATGCAGTACTCTGGAATATTTTTTTTTTTCAATGAGTTTAAAAAAATTATGCTGCTACTGTTTGAGGTCACTATGGTTTAACTGGCATGTAAAAGAAATTCTGTCTGCCACAGAAATCAGTGCTGCATTTCTCAATGACTTTCAAAATCCTCTTGAAATTTTTTTTAATACAGGATCTCAAATGCACAAGGTTGGGGGGGGGTAAGAAAAAGAAAAAAACCCCAATCCTTCGTCTTTTTCCTGTAATACTCACACTTCTTGAAAGGCATAGATTTTATATCCATTCTGTTTTTCGTAAATGTGATGAACCAATCACAGCAAGCAAAGAAGGCAGATTTGAACCAGCTACAATGCCATTAGACTGGAACCTGCCATGTTAAGTAATGGAACACGGGATGGGGTAACAGGAACGCATGTGGTCAGACCCCAGCCTTGACAAAACAGCTGAGAGACCTGACAGAATGATACCAAGAGTTGTCAGACTACCAGCTTTGTTGGAACGCTGCAGTGTGACATGGTCATGCAGGAGTGGCAGTGTGTCTGACGGGGTAAAGTATGACACCATTAAATATTTGAAGAGTAAAGAAGTACTGTGTCATCCTTGTGGGTGGAATCCCAAACTCTAATAAAATAAAATAGAGATGGACAATCAGTCTCACCTCATAGGGAATTTCTTATATAGCTGTTCTTACAATAGAAAGTGCATTTTTCAGATAGAATGCAATATTTAAGCTGGTGATGTTATATTTTATGCTGTTAGGAAGACTGGAATTCTTGAAAGTAGGATGTAGGAAAAAACCCAAACCACATTGTTTTAGGTACCATTTGTGTTGGTAGTCTCAATCAGTTTCTCTGGCTGCCATTTTTGTCATTATTTCAGAAGCTAAGGTTAGGAGAGTAAAGTTGTAAAGTTCTTCTGAAATACTTTGGCTTGCTCATTTATTTGATGTTTCTTTTTATGACCAAAGACTAGTCTGTTGTGTGGCTTAGTTACTGTTCCTTTTTAACATGTGTTTATTCCAAGAAGGTAGAAGCTAAAGCGAAGTAGTATTTAATGAGTTAATGCAGTTGTTCCTGAAAATCAGAAGTAGATGAGAAAAGTCTTTCCTGAACAGTAGCTCTCGCAGATAATTACATAGAAGATTGAGCTAATTGGTTTTTCTTTTCTATAAGATAGGCTGTATGATGAAATTCTGGGAATTGATAGGAAGTTCACTGAATTCTGTGAATGCAAGAGATATTGCAAGTAATGGAAATTTCACCTAGTAAGTGTTTCAGGGAGTAAGAAAATTAATTACATGGCAAGTATCAGTATGTTTAAATTGGCTAGTGCTTGCCAGGTAATGGTTGATATTGGAGAGGAGTAAAGATTCTTTTTTAAAGGAGATTGAAGCAAATCAAATATCTGGGCTTCTGCTATTATATTTTTCTAAGCTTCATCTTGTTAACAGCAGTGCGCTAGTGTAATACTGATGTACTAGTACACAAGTGCAATAATGAAGGGGTTAGTTTAAAGACTCTTAAAGAAGAGCTCATTCAGTAAAAACAAAAAGAAGTGGATGTGTTTATTGTTCTATTCAAAATGGGATTTTTGGCTCATGTTTGGATCCAGGTTTACTCTTCCAAGGTGTTATATCTTGTGTCTGAACACAAAACCTAACAGATTTATTTAATTTGACGGTGACATTTCTTGATTTCCTTTGAGACTTTAGTTTCACTAACTCTCCTTGACAGGAAGGCCTGATTTCTCAGTATCTGTCTTTGTTGTCTCCAGATTGGTTGGAAAGCTGGAAGTATCTGTTGGAAATGGAGAATGTTTAGAACAATTATATTTCTAGTTTGTTGGCAGGGTACTGAGTGTTTGCAGGGTGGAACATGATCGGTGTATTGCATGAAGAGTGAATATCTACTGCTAAAACTAGTTGTTCATAAGGTTTAAATTTTGTATGGTTGTATGAAAAATGATTAAATGCTTTGCTATTACAGAGCTGAATTTTGCAGTACTGTGCTAGTGTCATTCAAATTTTGATAGTTTTTGTTATATGGTATTGCACAGGGTATTCAGGACTTCTCCCTGTTGAAGTATTAAAGGTAGCCTGTGATACTTCTAAGAATGATTTTGGTTGGGCAAACTATTCAGGTTTTTGTTGTTTCATTGAATTAATTTTGGGTATCAGAAGAGAAAATTAAGTTCAGTTTATTTGAACCTTTTAAAAACTGGAGATTCACATTTCTTGTGTTATTGGCATGAGTTGCTTCAGCAGCCTTAGGATCATTTATCTAAGATAACTGTATTTTTATGAAGCAGTATGAGCAGTGTATCAAATATTGCAGATGTATGATATTTTTAAATGGCTTAAATTTTGTGCAGACCTTTCTAAATGGTTAAGAAACTTCTGAATATGTAATTAAATTAAAATGTTTTATAACTTCCTCCAGATTTTAGGGGGCTTTGTCTTTCTGAAGAACATATGTAACAATGACGGTGTATGTAAGGGAGCATAGATGTTCACAATTTCTTTTCTGGGAATACCCACAGTGGTTATCCAGCAGGAGTTCTGATTGTTCAATTACTCTATTTCAGGATATTGATTGGGTACAGACAGAGAAACATGTGTTTGAACAGGCATCCAGTAACCCATTCCTAGTTGGTTTACATTCATGCTTTCAAACAACAAGTCGGTAAGAAAGATCTGAAATTATTTTGTTTTGAAAATCTTGATCATTGTACTAACTGCTTCTCATAAAGCAAACATAACCACTGCCATCATGTAGTCAGTAATCTTTGGAAAGAAGCATTAGTTTTGTCAGGGATTCACTACTACAACAAAGCCAGTTCTAGCGGGGTAGCTTAGCCTGTGTGGTGTGGAGAAGGTGGCAGGGTTTTCCAGGTCCAGATCTGAAGGGAGAAGATGAATGAGAACGAGGAGGAACTGTGTACTGTCTTCCTGAGCACAGGCCGTGTGGCTTCAGGAGTAGGAGGATGGTAGCAGGGTAAAACAGAGCTTTGTAAGAGAGAGTTTATAATACCTGATTCTACTGAGGAGGGCCGAGTCAGTTCTCAGAGGGCCAAAGTGTAGTTCTCTCTTCTTCAAAATAGCATAAGAGTTGGGCTGCTCAGTAATAATAGTTTTTAATAATAACTTTAAAACCTACATGTGTATGAAGTATTTTTTACGAAGTAAAAAAAGAGATTTTTATGAAGTATATGAGGCTTATGAGCCCTTAGCACATATTGATGAAGTATGTGATTTCATTTGGAAAAGTGCTTAATAAACTCTTAGCTACTTTGAAATACTAGTTTTCTGTCCTTGTGTGCACAATCCAAAATGGATTATTTGCTTCTTATTTTGCAATGGGAATATGAAGAAAATCGAGGAGAACTTTTATGCCCATGCTTATGTATGTCACTGGGGAATTTGGATGTGGGGGGGTTTTGTGGTTTTTTGGGTTCTTTTTTGTTTTCACAGGCACCTCTTTACTGTTATGCTTCTATAATGCCTAGTGGCGTGTGTATCGTAATCAGAACATAAAAGTCATTCTATCCGGCTTGCTTGAATGGCATGCAGTGTAGAGTGCAAACAGTTTTAAGAAGTTTTCATGGATTATGTAGTCATTTATCCTTAAGAATAATCTCTTGTTCATTACACTGTGTGTTATCAATTTTTAAAATACGAAGGCATGCACTGTACCATTTCTTCAGTCCCCAAACTTTCAACCCCTTAATGGTCATAGTCATAGGAAATAGCATTTTCCTAGCAGGGAAAACATAGCTAAGATAAAGCAATTAAAGAAGGTGTATGAAGAGCGTTCTGAAGGTACATGGACAAGGGAGTATTTTGGAGCAGGGAGAAAGAATGATCTCCAAAGGTGACTGACTAAGGATTTGACCAAAAGAAATTTGTCTTGCACACGGAAGAAAAAAAAAATCTTTAGACAACTAACAAACTGTTGTGAAAGGCCCTTTAAATTAAACCAATGTTCACAAACTCCTTCTCACCAAATACTAAGTAGTATTGAACATCTAATATAAAATTTCAAGTGGTCAGGCAGGGCGAAATATTGCGAATGAGGTTTCTTATAAATACTGGAAACAAGAAAAAGGCTGAAGTCAGCAATAGAAAGATCCTTTCCATGCCGCTTTGGTAGTTACGCTGACATAGTTGAGGAGCAGAAATAGAGAGAAAAAAAAAAAAAAAAAAANTTTGAAGGAAAAAAAAAAAAAAAAAAAAAAAAAAAATGCTGAATGTAGTCAAAGCTTTCTGTATTCCTGTTTTATCTTTAGGAGTCCTGTTTTTCCAGCCTAGCATCTCCTTGCAGTGAAACTATAGGTTTTTGTTTATAACTTCAGCCATTTGCCATGGATATAGCCATAATGTCATGAATTCACAATTCAGTTATAGCTGTAATGTTATAAAATCACAATTATGACCTAATTACAGGAACAAAGAGAAGCATGAAACTGATTTCAAGTGAATAAATTCATCAACATCAGATTGCGTTAACTGGCCCAAAGAAAACAAGTTGTAGTATGAGAACAGTTTGTGTATCAGCATACTAGTGGGGGGGAGTTCCAAAGGAACATG
>VYZW01044752.1:8006-19859 GCA_013401315.1 Balaeniceps rex | reverse complement strand
TTTGCTGTTATTTCTAAGTAATTTTTAAAGAATTCTGTATCTCATTATATGCTTAGGGGTTTTTTTACATCTATCGCTGAGCGAGTACCTCATTACATTAGGCAAATGCTGTTGTCTTCTGTACTGTTTAAATAGTTCTGCAGGTTTCACACCAAATAGTAGCCTGTTGTATGCAGCTGCTTCTTTACATTTAGTCTGGCATTTAAATAAAGGATGTGGTCCTACATAATATGGATCAAATAAGTACTCTGTTTTTTTCTCTTAGGTAGTTTCTGTAACTGTAAGAAATCTAGAAGTCTAATTCGAGTGGAAGTGAAAATGGCTCAAATTGGAAGGATAAGAATAGGTTTTCTTCCTGAGAGTTTCCTTGGAATCCATTAATTGTATTATATACTTTCAGATTGTTTCTTGTCATAGAGTATGTAAATGGGGGAGATCTTATGTTTCATATGCAACGGCAAAGAAAACTTCCTGAAGAACATGCAAGGTATTTTACTAACACAGTTATAGTGGGGGTTTTGTGTTCTAGTTGTTTAATGTTGTATGAAATGCTTTCCAAACTGTATTCCATAAAAGAATATGAATAGCAAAGAAAGAACGAAAGGTTGATTCTTAAGTTTAGAATGTACTGCCCTGGTAAGAAATGTTAATTTTATTTTTTTTGAAGGATACGTTTTTTTTTTTTTAAAGAAAGCAAGCATTTGATAAGGGCTAATAGTTATTCCTATCTACTTTTGTTTATTGCTTCATATTTAAGAAATGCTTCTTTGATCTGTTGAGAGAAGGTGGAACTATTCTACTTATTTTGGTCTTACATTGGGTTAATATAGTATTGGTAGGAGAAGACGAAAAATCTATTTTGCATGGCTTTGCACTACATAGTCTCATCGTAACTCTTAGTAAGCTGAGAATACAGATCTTCTATGTCATACTTGGAATTTTCAGAAAAAAATCTGTAGGATAAAGAATATGTATTTTTCTTAATTAGTAGAATGAAAAAATTATTTCCCATATTTAATTTAAGGAATGGTTTTACAATATGAGATCAGTGTCCTTATGAATAAGTGTAGCTGCTTCTTTGGTGTACTGTTGATAGAGAAAAGCTGAATGTAAAGTGATGTTTTAAGAACAGATTTTTTAATTGCAGTAGCTTTTGTACTACCTTAATGCTAATATGGATTTTGTCCTCTTTAATTTCAGGTTTTATGCTGCTGAAATTTGTATTGCTCTAAACTTCCTACATGAAAGAGGCATAATCTACAGAGATTTAAAACTAGACAATGTTCTTTTAGATGCAGAGGGTCATATCAAATTAACAGATTACGGCATGTGCAAGGTAGGATTTTTCTTACCGTTCTTTTGTCACTTTGTCATTCAGTAGTATATCTCTTTGGTTACACTTTTAAGTCAAATACTGCATCCAGTGATATTAAGAGAAAACTGAGAAAAGTTATCCTTATCTTAACGCTAGTGTTACTGAGCCCAGAATTTGGTTGTGGAATAGGAACTTTATTCTGAAAAATGACTGTTGAAGAATAGAACCACGTTTGTAATTTTTTTTTTCCTTTGTGTATCTCAAGGAGTTTGGCCTGTTGGCCAAATTAATTTCTTTAATCTATTTCAGTTTTCTATGTGACCCAAGTTAGAAAATTTATCTTTAAGACAAGTATGTTTTTAAAAGTGTCTTTTCAATCTCTTAGTAACTGTGTTCCTGTGAACATGAATTGCATTCATCATTCCCTGGCTGGACTGTACTGTTATTAACCAACAGGGGCTCTCTAGTATCGCTGTTCTTAAGCTGCAATCTTTGGCACCGAGAGGCAATTTAGAGAGCATTGCTTTCAAAGCGCTTGGTAAAGTGTAGCATGTACTTAACGTGATGCAGAAGAAAGCAAGAAATCAACAGAAAATATGAGCATAGAAAATACTAAATTTAACTTATGTGTGTAAAGCTGTAATGCCAGATGGGACTGAAGTGGTTGTAATCTGACAAGAATTCTGCTATCCCCTTAGAGCTGCTGGTTTGACCTCAAGTCTCCTTGTTATTGCCACACTGTTTCTGGCTAGTATGTGAAATGAGATTAGAGTCCAGTCTATTTCTTGGCAAGAGTAAGTTTCTGAAGACAAAATTGCAACTGGCATTGTGTCGATTTTTAAAAGTCCAAGGACTGAGTGTATAATACTAATTTTTATTTAGCTTATTTCAGAAGATGGTTAAGGCGTGTTGTGGTGACGTAATGAGGAAAGCCTGTCTCATTCCCTCCATAGAATAGATATTGCACCAATTTCTAAGAACGTTGGACTAGAATGTTTCTCCACTGTCAAAGTGCACAGGTTGTGGGGCTTCACTTGGAATGCAGCAGTTATGTGAAAGTTTGATTCCTCATTACTAAAAATAGAAGGTCTTTTCCCAGCATCTATTTGAAAAAGACTTCCAAATTGGTTTTGATCTGAAACTTTTTTAAATGTATCTGTAAATATTAAGCAAAATGTTGTTAGAAACATGTTGTGACTCAGTTTTAATCAATTAATTTGCTGAAGATAAGCTGTGAAGTCATAAGCCAGCTTTGAGCACTATGAGTATTTATTTTGCTCTAGCGTTCCCTTTTTTGAAAGGAAGGTCTTTAGACTCCCTAAGTAACTTGGCTTTATAAGCCTAATTAAGGGAAATTCCCAGAAAAGGAGGTCAGCTTTTAATTTGTGAAATGATTTATGCATGTAGGAAGGTTTGGGCCCTGGTGACACTACAAGCACTTTCTGTGGGACACCAAATTATATTGCGCCAGAGATCCTCAGAGGAGAAGAATATGGTAAGCTGTGACTAAACGATTTGTACTTATAATAAATCACAAAGCAAAGTTCTAGTTGTAGGTTGGTTCAAATACAATTACTTTTAGACTTCCACATTTTTGTGCCATTGTGTGTTGAGCAAATTGAGTGCTTATTGTACAGTTTATTTTTTCGGAAATAAGGTTGTTTTTGTTTTTTTTTCTCCTGCAATCACTCATTTCAGCTTCTTTTAAATCATACTTTCCCTGAAAAATAACTATTAAATGATACTGTAGCAAAACCAAGTCCACTCCCTGAAGAACTTGACATCCCAGCTACTATTGTCCTCCAGACAAGGCTGTAGAATGCTGTGACAAAAAGTTATTGCTCATGCAGAAGTCAAAAGTATAATAGTCTTTTTAACCACTGTTGATATTTGTGAACTGATCTGATCAATAGGTTGAATCTGTCATTTAGTTGTAAGACACTATAATGTCCAACTTCTTTTAAAAAAAAAAAATCTGAAAATTTTCAGCTTAAATACACTGAATTTTCATTGAAGCATTGCTGCCTGGCAGACACCTGCAAACTCCTATACAGATTACCTTTGTAATTCCAATTCAGAAAACCCTCTCAAGTCTCATCCGGTGATAGTGTAAGTCATGATGTCTGTGGCTTCAGTGAAAGTAGAGAATTTCAGTAGTTTGCAGAACCAGGCCATTAATTGTCATTTATATGAGCGATGACACCTAAATTCAAGGAGTCCTGGCTGGAAATCTGCTCTGAATAATTACAGGGTTCAGTGTGGACTGGTGGGCTCTCGGTGTGTTGATGTTTGAAATGATGGCAGGAAGGTCTCCATTTGACATTATTACTGACAATCCAGACATGAACACTGAAGATTACCTCTTCCAAGGTATAGTCATTCTGATATTTTTTTTTTTCTTTCTTGGGGGAGAAATAATGAAAACTAGCAGTTCCAGTAGGACAGTCAGGTTTTCCTTTTCCATTGTTATCCCATGGCTGCTGGTAGATCTACTTGTAGATAAAGGGCCCCAATATTTCCAGTTCTTCATCCCAGGAATTTATTTTGAACTCAGATAAAATGGTCTGGAATTAGGAAGCCTTCTTCAGACAATAAAATATTTTTTAAAAATGTCTACACTTCAGAAATAACAGACAGAAATTGTATGGAATGGTATCTTTGTTAGAAGGCAGTCCACAGGCCAAGAATGAATTTTAAAATTCAGTGCTACATGAGAGGACAGGAGGATCTTTTTGACAGAAACATATCAATCTGTAGTTTTGCTGCAGATAACTTTAATTTTTTTTTTTTTTACTTCTGATGAAATTAATATAACTTTTTTTACAGTTTTACTGCTTGGGAATAGCAATATATGAATTTTTCTAAACAAAAGTAGTAATATTTGCCGTATTTGTTACAACAGAAACTCTGTAACAGTTTGGGGAATTGCAAAGTTACCTACTCCCTAATATGCAGGACCATTCTTTAAACTAGTTACTGCAATTGTGTAACAATCTGCCATGGTCTTGACAAGCCTAATACTAAATCACTTACTGTTTAAAATCACACTTTTCCATATACTGAGGACACTGAAAAAGTTTTATTCCCCGTTTATATGACAAACAATAGAAAAAGATAATGAAGTTAACATTTCTTTTAGGAAATCTTGAAATGTCAGTGTAACAGTGCCTTGAATTTCGGTAGCTCCTTTTGTTTGCATTATTTTAAATAATTACCGTATCTTCCCATTTTCCAAATGGTAACATATTTCAATAATTTAGTGTTTGTATTGAAATAATGGTCAATGTCGTAAAACAAAAAACAATATTGCTGTTTTTAAACCTGTAACAGTTATTCTTGAGAAGCCAATCCGGATTCCAAGGTTTCTTTCTGTCAAGGCTTCCCATGTGTTAAAAGGATTTTTAAACAAGGTAAATAACACTCTCTTATTTTTAGCATCTAAGATCTGGAAGTCAGAGCTTCCTATTGAAAGCAATACAGTTAAGAAGTTAATCTGCTTACTATTAAGAAAATCTATAAAACCTTGGTATCCTGTATGTTAAAAAAACCCCTTCTTAGTTGCTAATTTACTGAGGGAATTCCACAGCACAGACTTGATTTAAAAGCCTGCACCTAGTGGAAAAAAAATAACTATAGGCTTGTTTATAACATCTTTTCTGTAATACTACTCATTTAATTAAGCTGATTGAAATCTGTAGAACCATTATCATTTTTAATGGAGAAAAGAAGAGTATGAATTATACATTACTAAAAAGAATCTAGATTTTTTTTTTTATTTTAAGAAGTTGTAAAATATTGTTTAAAAATGAGATTTCAAACAAACTTCATAAAAAGAAAAAAGAATTACTATCCCTTGATAGCCATAATATGTGTATCTTGGCAGCAGTTTGCATAGTAATAGGGAATGCTGGAGTCATGTATGTCGGCTTTTGTCAAAGCATGGACTGCAACTGGCTTAGAGTATGTAATACGAGTTTCTGTGTTTTCTGCAGGATCCCAAAGAAAGGCTTGGTTGTCAGCCGCAGACAGGATTTTCTGATATCAAGTCTCATACATTTTTCCGCAGCATAGACTGGGATCTGGTAAAAATAATTACTTCTGTTTATATGTGTTCAAAAGGAATAGATTCTTTTAGTTTATTAATTGTGCGTATATGTAACAACCTCATTAAAAACAGTGAAATTCAATTCCGTAAAAGAAATTTTGCTTTCCCCAGGTGACATAACATAATGGAAACAAGCTTTATTTCATGACCAAAAATCTGTCTTGCTTCCAAACTCTGATTGGTTACAACTTGTGGGTATCTTTTTTAAATAGATGATGAATTTTAGAGAACATTTTAAAAAACATATTAAAGCATTGGTGGAACCATTTATTCCTTGGTTTCTATTTGTAGATTCTGCAAACTCATGCACTGGTTTCTGCCGCTATAAAGTTTACCTGGTGTACACGCAATGTGCCTGCAATTGTGGTGTGAAGGACTGCATAGATTTCCAGTATTCGAATTCAGTGCCTTACTGTTCTGGGTGGTCATTTCATATAGTCCTGTTAGTAAACATTTCAAGCTCCATTGAAAAAGGAAGTGTGGACTAGCAAAGACAGCATATCAGAATGCTATTCCAGTACTTCATTTCTCTTGTTGATTAGAAACCTTTCTGCCTTGACAGGAAGATTAGTAGTTGATTAACACAGCCAACAGACTGGGTAAACTGTCATGAAACCAATTTAGATACAACCATGGAAGATGAGGTGCTTCAGATACATGAAGCATTTGTAGTCTGCTTGTAGTACATTAAAAAAAAGATGACTGAATTTACAAATTATATCATTTTTTAAATCAGTAGGATTATTCAGGTAGGTAACAGGGTTCAGTAACATGGGTAGGTGTGAGTAGGATCAGGCTCTTTTTTTTTTAAGGATGTGGCTTTGTCCTGGTTTCAGCTGGGAGAGAGTTAATTTTCTTCCTAGTAGCTAGCATAGTGCTGTGTTTTGGATTTAGTGTAAGAAGAATGCTGATAACACACTGATGTTTTGGTTGTTGCTAAGTAGAGCTTACACCAGTCAAGGACTTTCTTTTTCAGCTTCCCATGCTCTGCCAGGTGCACAGGGAACTGGGAGGGGGAACAGCCAGGATAGTTGATCCAAACTGACCAAGGGGCTATTCCATACCATATGACGTCATGCTCAGTATATAAACTGCGGGGAGTTGGCCGGGGGGAGCAATCGCCGCTCGGGGACTGGCTGGGTGTCGGTCGGCGGGTGGTGAGCGGTTGCATCACTTGTTTTCTTTTCCCTGGGTTTTGTTTGTCTCTCTCGTTCTCCTTTTCATTACAATTACTATTGTTATTATTATTATTACTATTATTATTATTATTATTATTTTTATTTCAATTATTAAACTGTTCTTATCTCAACCCGTGGGTTTTCTTACTCTTGCCCTTCCGATTCTCTCCCCCATCCCACCGGGGAGGGGGAGGGTGAGCGAGCGGCTGCGTGGTGCTTGGTTGCCGACTGGGGCTAAACCACGACAGGCTTGAAAGCAGTGTGGTTATTTAAAATGATTCTCTGATTATTACTTTCAGGTTTTCTTTATTACTGCTGGTGTGAGGGAAGTCTTTAGTTCATGGAGGAGTAGATGACTTGCATTGCGTGATTTTGCAGGCATAAAATTTTACTGAAGTTGTACTGCTAGTTGGTAATTGTACCTACTTCTGTCTTCATCGTAGAAACCATCACAGAAATGACAGTTATGCTTATTGACACTTGAGTAATAAAACAATTAAGTCAGGAACACTGCCTTATCAGCGTCACATTTTTTAATACCTAGTTGAACTAGGTTTTAATACCTAGTTGAAAAAATATGCACATAATATTTTCATAGTCCTGGGAAGTCTACAGGAAGCGTAGAAACAGGCAGGCAGCAGCGCCTGTAATAACATGAAAGAGGTTCAGAGAAGGAGAGAAAACTGCATGATTACATTTTTACTTTGAAGCCTGCTGTTCAGACCTTCGTTGTTAACATTCTTCAGAGAAGACATTCACTACGTAAGGAGCCAGTGTTTTAAAATACCTGATGTTTACAAAATTATTCACATAATGAAGGCTGTCTTTAATTTTGTCAGACATCCCTTGTTTTGTATTCTCCCTTAAGCCTAAGTGTTATTTTTCATTATGTTAGCTACCTGGTGGTGCTATAATGCAAATCACTAGACTTTGTGGTAGAGCATAAGCATAATGTACTGCAGGGTTTCTGTTCTGTTTCGCAGAGGTTTTGAGAGAGAGAGAGGAGACTGTTGGATTTGTGTTGCTTATTGGTTTAAGAAGCTCTTAATTGTAATTGGTACTTCTTGGTCAATGTTTATGCTGATTTGAATTTTGATTTTTTTTCTTTCGTTTACCTATTTTTTGGCTGAAAGCGTTGTTATTAAATATCTTTTAAAAAAAGTAATGGAAATATTTAGGTGGTTGTGCTGTTTTGTGATATGATTAGGACAGTGCTGTTCAGGAGGATCTAAAATGTCAGCTAAATTTCTAATAAGAGTGTTGGGTAATATATTCAGAAAAAATGAAAAAATATTTGGAAAGCTTTTTTAATTATTAGAATTCTCTTTGAAATGCGGGTGATGAGTAGAAAAGATTTTTGACTTAAAAGCTTTTCCAAATCTTTTCAAGTTGAAACACAAGGAAGCAAGAGTCTAACACTGACTAAAATTTTTTTCTGTGTGAAGCTTGAGTTAAATGGAAAAATAAATAATGGTAAAGTGAACACATATACCATAAGCTTTTTTCCCTAGTGTTAGCCAACTGAGTTGTGTGACACAGCTAAGAACATTTTAGATTACTCACTCTACATATAGGATGGCTTAGTAGCATTCAGGGAAGTACCAAGACAACCTTTTTTTGATTGTTTCAATACATGAAGTCTATTCTTATCCTAGTGCCTGTTTTTATGGTATTTATCCATTATATGCTGAAAAAAGAACTAGAAAGCCATGGCTACTGTTAGCTGTGTACAGAAGCAGTAAGTTTGTTTTCTAGACCTGTACCAACATTTTTTTTCCACTCATTTTCTTAAGTTAAAGGCTGCAAGTTCACTATGTGGTTTATTTAAAAGTGTTTCTATGCTTTACTGAGTATAACATAAAAGAGGCAGTCTGGTGTTTAACATCTAGTTGCATGCCTTGCTGCTGAAATGTTAATGCATAGCTATGACTGACTCATAATGACAGCCTTACCACCCCACTTCAATTTTTAAATATTCATTTTGCTGTTTCTTTCATGCTGCCAATCTTGCTTGGGAGGAGCTAATTTTGTCTTCCTTTACAACTTGCATTTCATGATGTTTTCTAAGACCCGATAACTGATGGGATGTTGATGTATTGAGATTCACTGCCCAGTTATAGTTTCATGATTTCTTTATATCTCCACCTGTACTCATCATGCTCTTGTCTTAAACCTGGAATGCAAGATTTTTCTGTGATTGATCACCTTTTTGTTGTTTACTTTGTGCCAAGCATAATAAGATATCCTGGCCTAAAACCAGGTTTCCTACCTATCCATGTTGGTAATATAAGTAATCATTTTGGTCAGTGGTAACTACTTTTCACTTACATTATGCTTACCTGGTTTTTTAAGTTAGATTATGGAGATTGTAGCTTTGGCCTTTTTTTTAACTGAATATAAATATTAGAATTAGAATGTTGGTATCTGTGCTACTACAAATTTGACTACATGACAGATTTTTGTCGCCACTGCTGTGGTGGCAAGACTTTCAGGTTAAAGGCTAATTCAAGTAAGCTATTTATGCTGGATAAATGTGTTGCAGTTAATCTGGCATAGATTTCCCTTCCTGCTAAATATAATCAGTAGCTTTCCCATACTTGTGTGCTTATATTCCTAAATTGCAGGTTTTACTTATTACAGTCTTATGTTCATTTGCAACTCTGTAGAACATTAAACTAGAAACATGAGTCTTAAAGTCTAAATTAGAATTGCAATTTTTATTTATGATCTATGATATATCAGAAATAAGTCTCCTCTAATTGCACACAAATGCTGTTCCTCAGGAAGAAAAGTAAATATATTGTGCGAACTCTTGTGTTGCAGCAGTAAGCATCTGTGTGGGAATTTTTCAGTCCTGAGTGTAGAAAGTCCTAACTTTCTACCAAGTTAGAGAAAACTTAAATGGCTGAATTATTTATGGACTTCTATTTTTAAATGCTGAGCACTAATTATGTTGGTGTCTGTTGCCTGGCTTGTAATATATATTACTTAGGTATTTTGACATTTCTCTGCAATAGCATTTAATGTAGTTGAATTTGTAGGGTTCTTTTGTTAACTATTACAGAAAATGTTACTATAGCAACTTATTTCTGTTCTGAGTACGCAATTTTGTTATTCGTGTAAATTTGGCTTTTGTTGTTAGCATTGTTTTGGAATGCACAGAAGCCTTCCCTTTTTTGTTATGAAACTGACCTATAAAATATATCAAATTAACAATTTGGGAGCCAATACAGTTTGTATAAACTTCTGTTTTAAATGGGAAAAATCTCCTATTTACATTTTGAATAATTTTATCTTGAAAGTGACAATAGCTTATAAATAGTCCATAAGAATGACCAGGGAGATTAAGAAAAATGTTACATCGAGTGGTGGCGAAAGGATTTTCTGGTAGATGTACAATTTGCCCATTTTACTTGGCATGTTTTGGGGAGAACACATGTGAATGATATAGGGACTTGATAGCTCAGGTATGTTAGTTACTGTTACGCAGCAACACAGAGGCCTCTGCAGAATGCAGCTGAACTTCATGACATACAAGCGTGATAGGTGTAATGCATTCCTCATTGTAGCTGGAGAACCTTCTTCAGAAAAAGCTTTCAAAAGGTTATTAATGAAATTGAATACTATTCAGTGTTAGTCAGATACACCTACACACTACAGTATGAAGGATCTGCAAGACCTTTAAGAGAATTTGCAGGTCTTGGTGTAGAAGATCCCTCTTTTCAGTGTGTTCCACCCAGACCTGCAAAGAAGTTAGAACCAGGGAGGAGGTTGACTGAGTGCACCATGAGCATTCACAGAAGAACAGTCTCTGGTCAAGAATAAATCTGGAAAAGGGAGCAAGGCTTTTTGCATCAGAGCTGCTCTTGGATAATAATTGACCATCATCTATTACCTCTAGACTCAGAAGGCTGGACCAAAAAAATCTTTACTTGCACTTCGGGGCGGGGGAGGGGGCAGGTTTTGGATCAGTTTACCAAACTCAAAGATCATAGAGATCTTTCCAGACGAATCTTAAAAATGCAATTACAATTATGATCAAAATGGATTTTCCTCTTTCCTAATTATTTTTAGCCTTTTGTACTCTTAAAACTGTAAGCCTTCAAAAACGTACCACCACCATACTAACTAGGGAACCAGAGAAGTCAGAGTTGACTCTTCCATCCTGGGCAGTGATCTGTGATGGACTCTGTGGTAAGGGATCAGAAAGAAAAATGGTCATTCGTTTCTTTCTACGGGAGTTTTGACAAAACATACGTGACTCTCTTTATTACAACAAAATTGTTTAAATTTACTCATAAACATTACATTTTCTTATAGCTTTGAGGGCTGTTGAAATGTTATTACTATTGCCCTATATTATTATACTTGGAAATTTAGTTATCATACTAACTTTATCTTTTTACTGAAGTTAAAACACATCATTTTAATCTCCTGTCTCTTGGTTTAATGGACAATAAAACACTGAACTGCAGTTAAGCAGATGGTTTAAGTACCATCAATCACTGTAAAAACGTATTTTACTGAATTTGTTGTAATTGTGAAGAGGATATGATGAATGTGATCCACATGTGAATACCGTAAGGATGGAATTTAAGTCAGGAATGAAGCGAGACAGAGAACTAGAAATATCCCTAATTGAGGTGGCTTGTCAAAAGGTTTTGGAGCTATTTTTAGTTTAATTATGGTTAAAATCTATGCAAGCTGTATATCTTGTGTACATATTATGGAGTGTGTTTTCACAACCGTAAAATCATACAAATGGGTGATTTTACCTGTGATAGTAGTCCTTTAAGTACCGATAGGAAAATAAGCTAGTTTTCTATCCTCTGTAGAAAAGTACGAAATTGCTCCATCATCTTGTCATCAGCTCTCTTAAGTCTGCAGTGAAAAACGACTGCTTTGCTGCCTCATTCTGTTCTGGAAATGCTTTCATGCAAGTTCCAAACTTGTTCGGCCACACTGAAACACATCCCATTTCTTGAAAGGAAGCAGGACTATGATTTGGATCTATAGGAAAAAAACAGCCTAAATAAGGGAGTACGAGAGTTCAGCCTTTTCTGAAATTTATCCAGGAAAATCCCTGTTACCTCCCTACAGATTAAAGGGCTAGATTCCTTAAAGAGTTTTCTTTCTTCCTAGGCACCCTGAATAATAAAGCACATGTCCTACATAGGAGCATGCTGGGGCAGATTAATCACTCTTGTTCTGTAGCAACGTAGATATATACTTTAAAAAGAGAAAGCATAACGTAT
>VYZW01044744.1:3605-15760 GCA_013401315.1 Balaeniceps rex | reverse complement strand
CTGCAGCAAGATTGTCAGCTTTCCAAGGTACACGGTCTGGAGCTTTGGCCTGGACCCAGGCCAGTGACCAGGGTCAGGGAGTGAGATACACTAAAATTTTAAACACTCACAAAATTTGACAGATTGGCTCAGCATTGCTTCTAATTTCAATATTGAAGTATTTCTGTATTGCATGACGTTTGCAACAAATACTAGGAGTGTTGTTTACCCTGGGATCTTGATTTGGGGTTTTCTTTCAGGATATGGTGGATTTTTATGGAGTAATGAGGTAGGGGTACCTTCTTGAAGAGGCATTTAATATCTGTGGAGGTCACCTTCTATTCTGGGTCATATATTCTTTTTGGTAAAGGGAATAAGTGGGAAACATTACAGAGAAAGACTCAGTAGCCATACTAAGTTCTAGAGTATTTCCATTTGTTCCTCTCTAGCTGTATGAAAATTACATGTCAATCACCTATGCATATGAACCTCAGATTTTGAAAGGGCCATCTTTCACATACTTTTGTCATTAATATCTCAATGCTACATGCAAACATGCACATTCAAGCGAACAAATCGCAAACGTTATCCCATCAAGTCCCAAGCTGTACTTACTAGGTGTTCTAAAATACTTGACTCTCCAGCTGCTCTATTGAAAATGGTCAGTCTGCCAATGTCCATACATACGATATAGTCTCATAATCTAGGAATAATTTGTGTCCAAAGGTTTTTTGTGTCAATTCCACTGTGAAGGACCTGAACCAATATTTGTGTTGAATGTGGTTTCTTTTCGCATTATTTTTCAGATCTTTGATGGTTTTTGGCTAAATTAAGCTAACTGACAGCATTTCTGGTTTGAAGAAAAAAAGCTTATCATTCTTTAATGAAAGAGAATTGCTAGCTGTAGTTATTACTTTTTGACTGCCAAAACCCAATCCAAAACTGTGTGATTTATGAAGACAGCCTTGCTCTCTGGTTCTTTTTCAGGCCCACCCTTTACTGTGTGAACAAGAATCTCTGAAGCAGTGAAACATTAGAAATCATTTATTTATTCTACATTTTTTATAAACCACTTTTATTCTAAAATCTCAGCAAACTAAACATTTCTAAACTTAATTTGTACAAATAATAGATTCATTTAGTTTATGTTAAAGTTGGCTGACTGTTATACCAGAAATGCTATGCAGTTATGGCCAACCTGGAATAACTATTCTTTTAATAGTAGCCATAAATTATTATTAATTTATAATCCTCTTCCACATGGCCAGTAGTGAAGCTATTAACATAACAGATCAATCTTTAAGTTAATAAATGCTGTCTTTAATGTACTTCTCTGCAGTGTGCAACTAGGCACACAATTAAAGAGCACAGACATATACTTGATGATGGAACAATCCCTTCCTGACCCTAAAAATGACCTCATGATCAATTGGCAGGGAAGTCACAGTGAAACCATTTTTAAAGAGACACTGTAAAAGGTGTAAGACATGAAGACTGATCTGTCACAGTGTACCCAAACGAGCTGTCATTCACTTCTGAGGATTTTGTCTTGTACTTTTCATCATTACAAATAGTTTGTTTTATTTTAAAGCATGACATCACTTATTGTGAAATTCCCAGTCACTCTTAGATTTTTCTTGGTTTTAATGTTCTGTTATGTCAGTATCTGCTATTTTACATTTTGCAACCTATGGATAGATACTGATTAAATTCCTACAAATACCCTGGGAAACATATTGTTAGGAGTCCAAAATTCTTGAGGAAGATACAACCAACCAAACAGGCACTCTTGTCAAAACACACTACTTTTCTAGTGTATTGTTTACTGCAGTATTGCCCAATAGTCACATTTCAGCCTGCTCTCAACTTAGAAATATCATCATAGATCTGTTTATTTCAGTAGAGCTGTACTGCTTTATTTTATCCAAAAAATTCAGTCCAGAACTGTCTTACTGAAATCACACCTCATAACAATTTTGTCCTTCTTCCAGTCCCCTGGAATATAATTATTTGTTGCAATTAAAACTGTTTCAGCATGGTGCTTTGTAGTATAATGTTGCAGAGTAAAACATTTTCAGTTTACAACGAGAAGGAATACAGTTCTGCAGGGAAACAAACATACACAAAGTGCTTTCCAAACATATCTGTTCTTGCTTGTGCTACAGAATTCCTCCTGGGCAAGTAATTTAATCTTTCTTTGCCTCAGCTTTCTACCTGAAAAATGGGAATAACAGTATTTTCCAAATGCTTTCTATCAATCTTGTCTGATTAAAATATTAGCTCTACTGTGCAGCAACAGTAATTACATTTTACTCCATAACCATTTCCCAAACTCAGCCAAAAGTCTGATAGAAATAAGCCAAATAGAAAACCTTGAGCCAAATGTTTACCTTTTTCTTACTTTTGAAGCTTTGATGGAAAAAGTATAGTAAGATTCAGGTCACTTTTTAAATTCTTTTTCTGAAGATAATTAATGAACAATTGCAATTAGAAACTAAGAAACACTTACGAGATTCACAGGGAAAAAGAATAGGCAGAGGACTATCTGATGGCCTCTGAACTTATCTGTGCAAAACAGTAAGACACAGGTATCTGTCCATTCATTTTACTGATTAGTTAAATTCACTTCTTCCAGACAAAGAACAGTAAAGCAATAAATCTATGTCTGTTCTTTATGCGGAGACAGAAACAGGGCAGAATATGTGGGAATGATATGTTAACTTGAACATTAATTTGTCATGTTAATGGATCTATTGCTTTCCCTACCAGAGAAGGCCATACTTTAATACGCTACCTTGAGCAGATTTTCTTCATTTAACTTTTCTTGGTGCAGTATTTGAGGGTACTACCAGTGCAAATGCTTGATATATCCAAGTAACAAAAGCTGTTTGTTCTGTATGCTATTTCTCTGTCCATTTGATGTGCTGTGGTACATCAATCAATCAATAAGGTCAAATAATGTTACTTTCATAAAATCTTGGATGCCTTAATATTAATCTTCTGAGATTATTTTTCCAACTAGCTATGTTTCACTGCAGTTTTTTCCTCTACAGGTTAATTCAGGTTTCAGACCAATAGGGTTTTACTGACAGAACCGATTTGATTTGGGCATTTCTCATTCCACCAGGTAATGTCTGCGCATAACTGAATTTATTTGCTTTTCAGTAATTATCCGTCAACCACAAGAAAGAATAACGCAGACAAAATGTTAAGTAAAAAAACCAGTCACACACTAATGTCCATAGGTGGATAACACAAACACACACAAAATCTTAACTGATGTTCACTGGAGTCAGTGGCAGCCTTGTCATCTGTTGAGTTTGGACCCAAATTCTCCTGTTTTCTGACCACCAGTCCTCCCATGGGGTTTCATTCTCCAATTCACCATAAGGGTATACCTATAAGGAAGTGGAAGAAAGGCCTTGGACATTGTGGAGTTGGCTTTAGGATAGTTTCTTTCCTCACAATACTATTTGCATTTTTAAAGCCATAGAACAGCAATGCAATTCAGTCATCAGGCAGAATTTAGTTATGTTCAGAAATCACCTCAGTTCTCTCCACCGTCAGGATTACTGTGCATGTACAAAGCATTGACTGTGGCTGCATTTTTCTACTTTGCAAGTAACACTTGCACTTTTCAGTCAATATGATCCACAGCTACAGGCAGGTAGTATTTTTGAGCTCTCTTTCCCAAACAGTTTTCAAAATTAGGTATTTTGCCCTACTTTCTTATAAATATGTCCCAGAATCACAGAATAGTTTAGGAGGGACCTCTTGAGATCATCTAATCCAGTTATATGCTTAAAGGACAAGAATCTATACATTTTAAGAACACATAATGAATAAATAGAAAGACCAAAAATATTTCAAAGATGTTCACTATGTGTGATTAAGAAAAATGTGATATTAAAAAAAAACATCTTACAATTAGATTAGCTGACTATGATGAACCCTTTCTGACGAAGATGCAGATTACATATGGCAGTCCTATGCCCAAATGGTTACTGACTTACATATCAGCCAGACCTAATGACTTACATTTTGTAAAAAATCCACTGAAACAATTCTGTTACATCATTACAAATTTGTCTTATTTTACATAGTTTTGCTATTTCTTGCATGAAGTTGTTATGCTGTAGGAAAGGTTTTGATATGCAATCAAGTTTTTGAGCCAAATTTTTAGCAGACTGACTCTACGTAATCCAGTTCATGGGAATATTCCCTCCTGTATGACTGAAGTGCACCTATGGAGTCAAATTTGTCGTTTTTTAACAGCAGGCAGCAAAGCTACACAGCAATTTAGAACAAGAAGAGAAATGTCATGGGAGTGGTCTGAGGATTTACATTGGAAAAAATTTTGTAATTTTAAGTTGAAAAAGAGTAGAAAATTCCAACAAGTGGAATTTGTAAGAAGTAATCTAGCTAGAAAATAAAAAAAAATACCTTGTGGTTTAGGCCCATTGTTAAAAATAAAAACAGAAAATACTTTTTAACCTAATTATAAGGTAATTTTAAATTACAGAGTTAAAATACTATCAGTACATGAAAATTACTCCTTCCTGTATCTTGGATTTTTAGGCTTGTAGTAACTGCTGAATGAAACCTTGTAACTCAAACCCTTCCTTTTTCACCAACAGCTGAAAAAAATCATACAAAACCTTGAAATGACACAGATGTTGATTAGAGGAATGGTTTCTTTCAAGTGAACAGCATTCATGCTTCTCAGGATACTGTCACATGAAAACCTACATGCTGCATTCTTATCCTTCCATAAGATATTGTTGTCCTACTGTAATGCAAGGCAGCCTTAGCATCATATTGAAAGTTGGCACACTGAGGAGAGTTCATGAGTACAACATTGAGATGTAGATATATTTAAATTTATTAAAGGTTGACAAAGCATTGGTTTTATATTCCAAGTCAATATATCACAGCACCTAACAATGAATAGTTAGGTTAGAAGTGAAAAATTAGATCTCTGAAAGGCTTCTCTCAAATAATTAATTAGCTGAGATATGAGATATCCCAAGAGTAGATTCTTAGGGTCTATCCGTTGATAAAGAAGCCTGTGGAGATTTGATTGAGGGGAAAAAACAGTGTAATATTCTCTTTTTACATGAAAAACTAAGCCAACAGGCCAAACTGAGGACTATTCGGAGACGAAACATAAATGAAGGAGGCCAATGAAAACATAATTACAACAATTGGCCTAGAAATAACAACAGAATTTATGAAGAACAACATGAGCAGGGTGGGCCAGGAAGAACTCAAACTCCCATTTCACATTCTGCCTAAGTGTGGGAATTAGAGGGAAGATTCCCTCACATGGAGTCTCATTTCAACCAGCCAGAAAGATGGAGTGGAATTCATGCACATCCCAAGAGTAATGGACCACAGGGTGTTTGAAATAGCACAGGTTTGCTGGTATCAAGAAAAACAAATTCTTTACAGGAAAGTGTCCAGGTGCCTTCTCAGAATCAAAGATTTTACTGCAAGAATTTAAATGGCAATAGTGCAAACATGAAAGCAAAATAGTTAATCATGGCACTGGTGTTGAAGGGGAAGAAATATAAAATAATACAAAAAATGAAGCCGTGTCTTTAAGTTTTCTCCCTTTCTCTACCTTATGCAGCAAGATACTACAGTGATGAAAACCAAAAATACTTGGAAAAGTAGATTTCATAGTACAGCAAAGTTTGTCTATTGAAATTACATGATACTGTACTTCAAACTTCACGTAATAATAAACCAGTGCTATTTCTTCTGGACAGTACTATGAAAAAGGACTATAATAAAGTATGTTATGAAAATATAAACATTTGGAATTACATGTTTGAAAGTCTCTGCAGATGGCTTAAGGATGTTCATCTTCTGGCACTCTAGCACAGAAAATGTTCAAGTAAGCATGAAGTCCTCTGGATTGAAATTAATCCTTGGCATTCAAACCTTCCCCTTCTAAAATTTTGTTTAGAAACAGTAGGAACTCATTTCTTTTTGTTGTTAAAAAACAAACAAACAAACAAAAAAGATGAGGTTTCCTGAGTTGCCTGTAGACCAAGCAGCTGTCCTTTTCCACTTATTGTGGAAACTAGATGTCCTAAGGGCTCTGGCTGAAATTCACAGGGAACCAGCTGTCTTTCTCAAAGAAGCTGGGTCCTGCCTAGCAAGCAGCACAACACACTGCAACACAGGAAGCCAAGGAGTAGGAGAGCTGATAGGAAACCCACAGGTTTCCCGTGGAAGAGCTGATGAAACTGATAGATTATCATCACAAACATTTTTGGTTGTAATGAGTATAAATTTTCACATTTCACATGAGTATAAATTTTCACATTTTCACAAAAAGAAAATATTTCTGAGAAAATGTATTGGGTTTGTGTGGCAAGGTTTTGGTAGTGGGGGGGCTACAGGAGTGTCTGTTGTGAGAAGCTGCTAGAAGCTTCCCCTGTGTCCAATAGAGCCAATGCCAGCCGGCTCCAAGACAGTCCTGCTGCTGGCCGAGGCCGAGCCAATCAGCGACAGTGGTAGCACCTCTGTGATAACATATTTAAGAAGCGGGGGGTAAAAACCAATGGGACACAAACTGCAGCTGGAGTGAGGAGTGACAATATATGAGAGGAATGACTCTGCAGACACCAAGGTCAGTGGAGAAGGAGGGGGAGGAGGTGTTCCAGGCACCAGAGCAGAGATTCCCCTGCAGCCCGTGGTGAAGACCATGGTGAGCCAGGCTGTCCCCCTGCAGCCCATGGAGGTTAACGGTGGAGCAGATACCCACCTGCAGCCCATGGAGGACCCCACGCCAGAGCAGGTGGATGTGCCCAAAGGAGGCTGTGACCCCGTGGGAAGTCCGCATTGGAGTGATCTCTCTGTCCTTATCTGGACGCATGAGCTTTTTGTTATATTTTCTCTTCCCTGTCCACTTGAGAAGGGGAGTGATAGAGCAGCTTTGGTGGGCACTTGGCATCCAGCCAGGGTCAACCCACCACAGCAAACTAGGTAAAGAATTTGGGGTTTAGCTTTTCAGAGGTATTCACTAAAATTCAGTCTCTAGGGTACCTACAGATCAACAATGAAAATTGTCATTTAATTGTAAAACTATCAGCTCAGGTACTGGAGACTCTCTCTTTCTCTGCTTTCTAGTATACCACTTTATACCACTACATTTTTTTGCTGTTCAGTGAGAATGTTACCTGAACTTTTTTATTAGCTTGGTTATCTACATTATATGGATGTTCTTCAATATCTTTGAAAAAAGTTTTATAGACTACATTGCAGTGGTCTTTCATACTTTACCCATTCTGTCTTCTTTTGCTTTATCTGAGGAATTCCTAAACTTAATTTGATCTTAATATGAATGTGAAGAAGATTTGAGATAACAGTTGTATAATATATTCACACGAAAATGTGCTTTATTTGTCTGACATCTATGTATATTAGTAAGTATATTTTAAAAATAATCAGAAAGTGTTGAGCTGCAAATGAAATAGGAGGAAATATTATATGATAAATGAACAAAATGGGCCAAGTTCAACTTGGATATAATTTCTTTTACTTTAGTGGCATTACCTCAGGAATTTATTTGACCCAGTGTACCCAAAGCAGCAAACAGAAGTTAAAGCTACAGAGAAGGTGTTAGAAGATAAGCAGGTGTAAAGCACCCAGAAAAGGGATTTACAGTCCCCAGAGTAAAGTTTTGTAAATTCACAGACAAATCAAACACTCCCATAGGTGCAGTGATCTGTGAGAAACTAGCATTTTTTTTTCCTTACACTGCCACTTTGAAAGTTTTTGTGTGGATATTTTCTCCATTTTTAGTGTTGCTATTGTTCCTATTGTTATTGCATTATCCAGGCAACATGAGGACCCCTTTTTGCTCTACACTGCACAGACTCACAGCAAAAGAGAGTATCTGCCTAAGTGACTTTATAAATTTGACAAAGTTATACAAATTATAGAAGGGGGAACAGGACACAAGGAAAGAAGCGACTTACTTGCAGTTACTAATAGAATTAAACTTTCGTCTCTTTTAGGCCCATTCTACCTCTTATCTCAAAATATTTCAAATCATTGATCTATCTTTGTTGAAAAGAATGAAGGTCTCTTCAATAAATTAAATTGTGAACGATATTGCATGAAACATTATAGCAACATTGTAAGCAACAGCTGAAAGCTGAAAGAAGTCCAACAACTGTTTGACAAAGATTGCCAACAGTTTTATTAATCTGAAACAGAAAGCAGAAATTCAGGTAAGATTCACCTTATTCTGGGTTCTAGTGTGAAATGGTTTGTTAGCAGTTGCTTTTCTCTGTGGGGGACATAAGAGTTAAGTTTTATTCTCATAGCTTACACACTGAGAAAATTAAGACAATCTAAAAGTTAATTCACCTAATACTGCTGTGGCAATGGATAAGAATGCAGAAGGTTGATTTCCCCTCTCTGAAAACAAAAACTGGACATTTTGGGTAGCAGAAAAAGTTCAGGTATCTCTTAAAACCTCTGAAACATCTTTAGCCTCTGAAAGCCAAGAAGAGCACTAATTCCAGCTCATGTTAAGGATCATTGAGTGCAGAAGTCCTTTCATAGTGCACTGATGATTTGTGTCCAACATCAGAGCATTGGCTGGCCAAATACATACCACGTTTACAGTATCTGATAGATACGCTGAAGCATTACATTGACTTCAAGAGTTCGAAGTTTTGAACCTTATCAGTCCTTCTGAAGTGTGGACTTCAGAAGCATGAACCATATATATCGCTCTCTCTCTCTTATAAGTAGTAGCAAGCAGGCACATAGGAGTATTTCCAAAATACATATTGTGGTGGGCACACAGGTTAAAATTTCTATCAAACTGTGAAGCTAAAGATTAGAAAATGGCTTACACTCCTGCTCCAAACTTTGAAAGACAAAACTTTTCTTCTTGCATTTTCCCTGAGTTCCCCCTCTTCCTCTTTACCCTCCCAACACGTGTTTTCATGAAGTCCTATGATTACAGAAATCAGGAGGAATGAGTCTATGTTTTACCTGCAACTGTCTCAGTTTCCAGTGAAGCATGTGCATGACAATTTATTTGTGACTATCCATGTGAAAAAAAAGCCTTCAGTTCATTTTGCTGAGACATGCACCCCATGACAACTTGTATGTTGTAAGGAAGTGTTGGGCTTTTGAGCAAGAGAAAAAGAACTGGAAAATCTATCATGCTGCTACCCTTGTCTGAAAGACACAAGAGGGAAGACCGGAGAGGGCTGAGGGTTGGGCAGAAAGCAAAAGAACCAACAGACATGCAGATAAATATATATACACTAGTGTGATTCTCTGAGCAGGACTACTGTAAAAATATTATAGTTCAGTTTTTGAATGAATAATTTATCACATCCAAATATTTAAGTAATTTTATTCAAGGATGTGTTTTGCTTAAATCTTCTTATCAGGAGGCAGAAACAGTATTCTGGGAACTTAAGTGACCCATGGCAATAAAGAGACAACAACAAAAAGTAGCCAGTTAGAAAAAGCCAACAGGTAGAAATCCTTCTGTAGTATCCTTACTTTGGGAGCAATAGATGGCAATTTTTATGGTTTTATTTGTTGATCACCGATTTCCTAGTCACCTATGTTCTTCAGGCACAGGAACAAACTGCAAAACCAGTTCATTTAAAATAATGGATTCGTGTCTGATATTCACAGAGAGGGAAAAAAATTTGGAAAGTTGACCCAGTATCTCAGAAAGACACAGACACCAAGAGCCAAATAAAAAGAATAATAATAAAAAGTTGTATCCTTTATTTCAAAATATCACAATTTTAGTGTTATCTAATGATTCCTGGCTTCTGATTTCTTAATGCTTTAGTTTATGTTACTTTTTGAGAAAATAGTAACATCTTGGCTACTCATTAAGTAAATTGCAAAACATATGAACTTATAAAGAATGTGAAAACATATGCATTGGATCATCAAATTCAGTAACATCTCTTCAATATAGTAGGAGAAAGTATAAAAACTGTAAGCATACTGTGATAATCCCCACAGTGTGACTTCCCAGATTTTAGTAATGAGAAGAATAAAGGTATATTTCAGAGAAAACACTTGGAATAAACAACTGAGAAACCAGTTTTTGGTGAAGCACCTCAGTTAGCAAAACAGTGATTAAAAATCAGAAGATATCATTGTGTATATGCAGACAGGTTATTTTATCTCTTAAAATGCAATCTATTGTTGGATGAACCATATGCTGAATATCAACATGTTGTTGACGTAAATGCTCTATTCATTCACAAAAGCCAAAAGAGAAGATTTTCCCTGCAGCATTCAAAGTATCCTCTGTCAGGACTATATCTTGCAAAGGGAATTCAATCTCCATGT
Source organism: Balaeniceps rex (assembly GCA_013401315.1). Classification (NCBI taxonomy): domain Eukaryota; kingdom Metazoa; phylum Chordata; class Aves; order Pelecaniformes; family Balaenicipitidae; genus Balaeniceps; species Balaeniceps rex. The sequence goes on along the minus strand of VYZW01044744.1, from coordinate 5,425 downwards.
TGCAGTTAATCCTTGACCTTCCATCCACGTCTGCCACAGAAAGTGACACTTAGTGTCAATTAGAGTGATGTGTGTTGTGACTTGGGCACAGCTCCACTGGGATCTGGATTGCAATCAGCAACAAATTACGTGGAAAGCTTTGAACAGATCAGATAGTCATGAAATTTTAGCCATTTGACATGACTTAGCCAAATTTGAACTAGTAAACTGATAAGATAGTGGCTCCATATTACTGCTTCTGTTACTCTACTGACAATTTGTTGTTCCATCCAAGATGCATCTAGGGTCATATGTCTTCAAAGACATGCACCAGGGTACTTCAAATTGTTTCTATTGCATAGATGAGTTTTTTCACACCCTTGTAGTCAATGTGCATTTTGTTTACAAACCCAGCTAAACCGAATACAGAATCAAAACCAATCAGAAAGCAATGTAATTATAGAGGGCTACATATTTTAAATCCATTACATAGTATTTCCCCCCACAAATATTTTATTTTAATTGATTTTCTGCTGTAGTTTAGTATAATAGCACTAGGACTATGTTACTGTTTTGGTCTTCTATATAGTTATCACTGACTTTAGCATGAGTTATCTAGAATTAGGCCATCAGAAATTCTCTAGGCATTATCAGTAGGCATAAAGTATCTTTCAGTTTAGTTCATGGTAGTCTGGGATAACAAACTTAATGTTACTGTTAAAACTGAAGAGTAAGATGCATCTTTATAAATAACATATCACTGGACATACAGGATCATTTTTACAAGAAAACGAATTCTTTGTTTTAAAGAATTAGAAACACAAGGAGCCATCTGAGAAAGATTTGCCACCAGAGCATTAAAACAACACTGTGAAGGGCCAGAAAATCTGGAAAATCATTTGAGAGGATAGGAAATATAGTAAAGTATTGTATACAAATAAGCCAGGAGGAGCAGTTCCAGAAATAACTTCTGCTCACCTGTAGGAAAGACTGGATTAAGCATAAGGCTAAATAGGTTCCCACTCCAGCTCTACAGGCCATTATACTTACAAAAAAATATACAATATAAAGTATGAAAAATAAAAATGTGTACGTAAATCAGAAATATAAATGTTTATACATTTTTACTTGGAATAAGGATTTGAACCCATATCTAATAAAAGTACAAAGGTCCTGTTTAATATGCAGAAATATGTAAACTATGCTTAATTAATCTTGGGACAGCATATCTCCAACTTGTCTTTGAAAGCATGAAGGACTGGAGGGAAAAGTTTCATATTAAGGATTGCCACTGCTCACCAGGGTTTTCCTTCTACCTATAAAAAGGGCCACAAATAAGATGATGCCTGTGAAGCTGTGGCCCCTACTAGACACCTTTCCATTGCAACACACAACCTTTGTCTTTGTGCAGGCAAGAATGGTTTCAGCTCTTTAAGTCAGGAGAGAACCTGAGCTGGGCTGACTGGATTCCACAAATGTGAAAGGACTTTGTGGGTGGCATCATTACTGACCCGGAAACTCGGCTGGGCACACTCAGAAAAATCTACTAAATCCTTTCCTGAACAGAGAATAACAAGAATATTTCAAGACCAGTCATGCCATAAATATTTGTGGGAACCAAACATTCTTTTATTTAATGAACAGTGAAGCTGAATGAATGAACGATCTTTTCGGTGGTCACCCACTTTTAGCTCCAGTTCAGGAGCTGGTTACTTTAAACAAAATATTAAGACACTCTCTAATGTAATGCTTATTTTGTGTCACCTAAAGTCCACTGAAATCTGTAGAATTATTCTTAATTTATATTGGTATAAACAACTTTAAAAGACATCAAAATCTCA
>VYZW01044741.1:24702-37827 GCA_013401315.1 Balaeniceps rex | reverse complement strand
ATAATTCTTCATGCACCTTCCCATTCTACCTCAAAATTTTTTGCCTGGAGACTTATAAACTTATGATAGTGGCTAAATTCCTTATTCACTAAGGTTATTTCCAGTTCTGCTGACACAGGTGCTGTGACCGCTGTTTCCTTTTCCTCTTCTGTTCGTCTGTGTTTCTGTTTACTTCAATAGCACGTAGTACAGTGAAGTCCTAGGCCGTGACTAAGACTGGAATGCACAATTACAGCGTTAATTCTAATGATTGTGAAACCGGAACTGTTAGCTTCTGAAAATAGGTATTTTAAATGAAATACAGAGATGCCTGTTATAACATCTGCATGACACATCTGTATGCTAGTCGTAGTATTTAACTCTCTGTACAGCAGGGGGCAAAGTGACTCAAAAGAAAAAGGAACTAATTGAAGATGTAGATTTTGGCCATAAAAAGTAAGTTTCCTGTAATGACATATTGTCCTTAATTAATAAAATGTCATGAACATAAAATCCTTGATTCAGTGTAAAACCTGAGCCTAAAGGGCAGTCCTGAAAATAAAACAAACTACTTTTTTGGGTTATGTGTGGCTACAGAGATACAGTATGTCCTAAAAGAATACCTTCTGTAATCTGAAGTTCTGATCAAAGCTAATGAATAGAATAGAATATTTCAGTTGGAAGGGACCCTCAGCGACCACCTAGTCCAACTGCCTGACCAATTCAGGGCTGACCAAAAGTTAAAGCATGTTATTAAGGGCATTGTCCAAATGCCTCTTAAACAGTGACAGGCTTGGGGCATTGATCAACTCTCTAGGAAGCCTGTTGAAGTGTTTGACCACCCTCTCGGTAAAGAAATGCTTCCTAATGTCCAGTCTAAAGAAACCATGGATTACAAAGCCTTTAATACCCTTTTGCTGCTTTCAATTTAAATGCAAGCTCTGAGCTGCTAATCTTGTTTTGCAGCATAAACAATTAAGAAGGAAACCTTTTATTTAGAACCAATGTGGGGCTAAATTTTTGAAGAACTTTTCAAAATTCCTTCTCTGTTGCATGTTTTAGGGAACTATGCATATTTGTGCAATCTGAGTGCTAGACCACTTGATTCATTACATTTTCATTTACAGCATGTGTAGTAAACTTAATTAGAGTTGGCTTTTACCTAACGCCCCAAAGGCACATATGCCAAGTATTTTGGGAAAGTGTTCCTCAGAATCCACATACCAGGATCTAAACTGTCCAACAGTATGAATTACTGTAATAATAAAAACTCAAGGATTCAAGTATTCCTATAGGTACAGGGCTGAGAAGCCCTGATTGATCATTTAACTTCCCTGGTCAGACCTATCTTTAATTCAGCATATCTATGTTGTTTTCCCATTTCAGCACTTTAGTTAACATTATTGTATTTTTTCCATAAAAAAAGGATTCAGCTCTGTGCTGGTATACGCAGCCTTTCCTTATGACCCTGGCCATGCCTGTGAGCTGAAAAATCAGAATCAAGTGAATACACATTTCAGACTAGCACTGCACTCACATAAAACTAAGTTTGCAAATAAGTCTTGGGGAAAAAAAAAATATTTGAAGACATCATAGTGCTTTTGATTAAAGTGAACATTCTTTGAGCTTTATAGTCACTGAATCTCACATATGGAAATTACAGTTGGTCTTAATCTGCTTTCAGAAGACTGGTGCAAATATTAAAAAGTAATGAACTAACAAGATTGTTTGTTAATGCCACATAAAAGTGCTAATTATACTTCATTTCCTGCCTACAGCTAAACCCAAGAGACATTGTCTAAGAAATTGTTAAATAAGTTGCTTCACTTGAAATGTGAATAGATCTGCAGTGCTGGATGGATTTACATTTAAGGAGTTGTGTGCCACATAATGCCTTTGAAAGCGTGGCAAACAAAGGAGTACTGTGAAGAAACTAGTGTAGTTCACAGAAAGTGTATTATTAATGTATTTGTGATTCCTATTGCCTCATGAAGAGGAAAGGGCTTTGTACTTAATTGCACTTTCCCTGAAATTTCAGTATGTAGCATAGTATGATACTGCAATTATATGTTAATTGTTATGTTAGGGCTTTAATTTTTTAACACCATAATGATGGTATTTTTTTCCCTCCAGAAAGTATACTCGAAATATACCCCCCTATGTCACACTGGCTGTGAATATTTCTAAAGTGTTTTACTTTGCACCTCTACTGACATCTGTATCTTGTGTCTTAGGGACAGGTGCAACGTGAAAGAGTCTGCAAAAATGTCATGATGATAATTGAAGCCTTGAGGGGAAAAATTAATTCACATTTTTTCTGTTTTTCTACTATAAATCTACCCTCTTTCTCCTTTCTAGTGTAAAATATGAAATTTAAAAATGCTGTTGCACTTGGTCCTTATTCTAGACATATATACCGAATGTATGCAGTTGAAAAATTAGTACTAATAGTTAGACCTTACATCTATAATAATTCAAAAGCAAGTTAATGTTATCTTTTCTCAAAGATACAACATAAGCTAAATGTTGTTATCTGCAGAGTTTTGTCTAATCCAAATAAATGATTGTTATGGTGAGGAGGAAATCTGAACAAAATTTACAGATATCGTAGAACGGCTCATCTTCTGTGTGATTTTGTTTTAAAATATCCTCTTGACCAAACGTAGGAGGAAAACCTCTATAGTACTGAGGAGGGAAAGTAATAGAAAATACAGGAGCGTACATAAATATGTGAGAGTTTGGACACATGCCTTTGATTCTGACTTTCTAAATTAAAGAAGCTCCAGGAAAACTTCATCACACATCTCACCCCCATCTTTTTGAAGAGTGGGTTGCTTTTTGGAGAGTGGAAACATCCTTATGGAGCCTGGATATCGTGGAAGAACTGGAGAGTAAAGGCCCTTGAAACCTCCCCTAATTCAAACTTTATGGGTGGGCAGGAAGAGTGTAGTATCTCTAGACAGATGTGGTGTTGTTACAGTTTGTTGTTTTCAGGCTAAATACTGTGTTATTAGGCTAGTTTGTCAGGTAAGATTGTTTTTTAGATGGCTTTATTTCCAACTTGTTACTGAGCTATTCAGGAATTATTGTCATGAGCTGGATTGGAGCATGGAAAATTCTGCACAACTTCTTGGGCCAGTACTTACTGAGGACTCCCTCGAGGGGCAGCGGCTGTGTAAGCCCAGTGCCAGGTGCAGAAAGGCAAGCGGGAACGGACACCAGTGCCTTGGCATAAATGGTAAAATCTGGCAAAGCCAAATGCAGTGCAAGTGTAATGAAGGCAGCGCAGGTGAAATAAAATGCTAGCGCCATTATGAAACTACTAAAAGACTTCACAGTACTCTGCATAAGAATACAGGTGTTGAATGCATTATGTGGAAATGTTATCACTTATTAATAAAGAAAACAAATTTAGTACAGAAACATTTGCAAACACAAAATGAGTTTGTGTTGAGATTGTAGAGACAGCAATATATAGTTTATGCACTATAATGTCCAAGTAATGAAAAAGGAAGGAATGAAACTAGTACCAGGAAAGCATTTTTATCCTGTAATTTGTGTAAAGATATTATGTTTTATTGGTGATCTTTAAAGAATACCTACTATATAAATATATTTGGCTTTGAAGAGTAATTTATGCCTAGAGTTAGCCATGATACTGCACAAGTGACCTATTACTAATAGAAGTTTCTTTTTTAAGGAATAATCAACACTCAGGCTGTGCCATTATGCATTGTCTTTAGCACATTTGTAATGGTATGAGTTCCTGATTAGCTATTGAGTGACTATAAGAACTCAAAATATATGGCCTTTTTTACATAGGGGAGGCAATAATGCCTACTATGGGAAGAGCAATAAAACACATTTATTGGCTGCTTGATGAAGACTGCATTGAATAAAACCAGGTATATCCCTCCTAGCTTCACCTCTGCAAATTATTAAACTACACAATGGCTGAGAATGGGAAAAGGGGAAACAATAAGCTCTCAGATAACCAAAAAGGAAAAAAGAGTGCATAGTTCTTTTTTTCTAAAGTCATCAATGTCTATTATGGCAAAGTGTTTGAAGCAGAAGGTAAATCCTCAATGGGCCTATTGCTCTAACAAAGCTAATTTCAATGATAATGTCCCATGCTTCTTTTCATTTATCTGTTGATACATAGTAAACCCCAATTTTAATAGGAATCAGGTAAAGAAATTCTGAGTTTACAGAATTTGTTTACTTCATTTGTTTATTTAGAGTTTCCATTTAGAATGCTATATTGTGCTGAGAAATATAGCAGTACCGGGAGATTTAGCATAACCAAATTTTTATAAAATTCTTATTAGTTTAGGGAATTATTGCGCTGTAGAATCTTCTGTATGCTACAGTCAGTAGCACAACAGTATATAGTGCGATATATTTTAAGCTAAGCAAAGGCATATAAAGGATATGGCTTTACTGCCATTTTATAATTTGTTTAACTTTTAAAGAAATTTAAAATAATTCTGCTTTTAAATTGTGACTGTGCAGTAGTAAAATGGAATGGTGATATGAATGCGTTTCTTACTTCTCGTCCATACTCCCATATTTTTTTCATTTGCTATTAGCGTCATTATCTTCATTACAATAGGAAAGTCTTTATATTGTGCTCAAGAGTCTAGTCCTATTGTGCAGTAAACACTGCCTAAGAAACCATTTGAGAATACTTGCTGATCATGAAATAATTGTGTATAAGCCAATTTGGCTTTCCTACTTGAAATCTTCTTTATTGTGAAATGAAATACAAGTCTGTTATTCAACATATTTTTCTTGCAATGTCTTAGAAGCAGCACTTCTCACTGGCACTTATAATTATTGCATGACAATGCAATGGTTACAGTATTTCCTCAAACTGTACCTATAACCTGGACATAAATTAATAGACATGGTCTGTGACAAATACACTATATAATGAGCTCATTCACCTTTGAGGTTTTCTAAAGAGCAAAGGCTTTCAATCTCAAAAGTTAATGTAAGTAGTTTATTTACATTAGTTGTATTCCAGTGACAATCTTTGCCAGAAGACTGAGATATAATTTTTATACCAAGCATAGTTTGGAAAGGATTATAAACTTTGAATGGATTTATAAATCCAGATTTTAACCTTTTCAATATTCTGCTTTTTGATTGGTTGCCTGATCTACCTCTTCTTCCCAGGTTACTGATGTTGTTAATAGGAGAGAATAGGAATGGCTAATGAATCAAACTACGGGACACTGAAAAGGTCAAAGTAGTACACTTTACTATTATCTTCCACAGAATATATGAGGCATTAAAATTCTGATGCTGCAGTCTTGTGACAAAGAATATAATGAGAACTATAAATAATAAACAGCACAACATGAATCTCTTCTTGTGATAATGATTGTAACAAGCATAAGAGGGAGAAAATCCTTAACCCGTTCTCACTGTACAACTGTGTGTTGTAAGCATCTGTAATTGTAAGAATGAAAAAAGGGATTTTAAAGTATAACTGAATCCAGCAAGGAAGATGGAGATTCAAATGTGCTAGCTTTTGTGGACGCTCTCTTCTAGAATGTAACATTTTTTGCGTGAAAGGCATTTGTGGATAAATGTGAATAGATAATTACCAATAACATGAATAAAAATAAGATTGTGAGAAGGTCTGTAGACCTGAAATAGAGTCATTACCACCCCTTTATAAAACTGTTCACAGACCCAGTTAGTTAGAAAGATGTTATTGACATATTGTCTGTATCTGGCTTAGGTTTTACAACTGCAGGTGGTACAGAAAGTATTTTTGATGTTCATAATGATTCCCAACTCCTTTGCACTGAGGTCTGAAAATACAGGACGTGTTTATCACACTGGGGCTAAGCCTCCTTACAACTAGGAGCTGTGACCTGATTTGCTGAATGTATCAGTTCAAGCCACTGCCATTTTTTGGAATAAATTCCAACTTCACGACGTGCACAGTACAATAGGAAGTTCATCTGCAATATCCAGATGCCCTTTCAAAATCTCTTTCTGCTATTTCTGAGATTGGTATAACTAAAAAGGAACAGCTTGTTAAAGAAAAATTTATTCATCTTGAGGAATCCTCTGATCAAGTTACTGAAAACTGACAGGAAATCAAGATAAATTGTCAAAACTTAAGCTCACCATCCTTTAACCACTGATTTGTCTACTAGTTCTCCCAAGAAAGCCTGCTTGTTTTCGTCAAGCTGTTACAAAGACTGAATTGAGATTAACATTTAGGTTTTACAGGTGGTATAAAATGTTGAATTTTGGACATTTTGGTGAGTTATATACATGAAACCAAAACATAATGATGCCAGACCAAAAGGAATTCCTTCAGGTGGAAGTAAATCCAGGAGGCACTAGCAAAATACTTTTTATTTGTTTAACTGCCAAAGAGATAAAAAATAACTTTACATACTTAAATACTGTCTCATGAATCGTGGTAGTGGTACCATAGTATTTGAAGATAAAAAATGAGAAGCCTCTTTTCTTTTAAAATTCTGAGCAGTCTACAGGTGGAGGATCAAGACATGCAAATCAGCTTTAATACCACCAGTACTGTCTTCACATCTCCAATTGCATTTTAGACATATCTGAGCTCATGCTTACATTTCTGTAATGGGATTGTAACTCTACTTTTCTCACAGACCTGTCCTGGAATCCAATAAACAAAACTATACTCATCTAAATCTATTCTCACTACACCATTGATGCTCTTGCAGATTGAGTTTGTAGATTCTTCCTGCAGCCTCTATTTGGCATTAGAAAGGATTGCTGACATCACTTGGTGGTTTCTTCCTGGATCTTTGGAATCATTCTTAATGATTTCACTGTCCTTATTATGAGCTCCCTCATGTTATGTACTCTGATGTCATTTAAATCTCCCTCCTGCAAGGAGTGTGACAGAAAGTTGGACTCATTTTTCCATCTCAGTCCCTAAGTAACCCGAATCAAGCCATGAGGGTGGTGTGGGACTTTGGTCGCTTTGATGTGGGAAAGTAAGGAAGCAGAATGTGAGTAGTTTGATGTAATTTCTAAACCCTGACGAAGGGGAGAGATACAGACAATTAGAGAATGAAATATCTGGCTTTGGGAGTGCTGGATGGGTAGCAGAAATTGAGAACTTGCCCAAAAAGTAGCTGAGTATTTAGCCTGTAGTAATTATCCATAGCCTATCAACTGAAAAGACTTCAAAGATTATTCCTGGGTTGCTGAACTATTTTGAGGTTTGTGCTGAAATTCGAGCTGGGAATCTTACATGTGCATATTTACTCTTTCTTAATAATAGTGAAGCAGCTAAAAATTTGCATTATTGCCAAAACAATACATTTTTCTTGCAATGAGCTTTTGTCGTGGTTTAGCCCCACTCGGCAACTAAGCACCACGCAGCCGCTCGCTCACCCTCCCCCTCCCCGGTGGGATGGGGGAGAGAATCGGAAGGGCAAGAGTAATAAAACTCACGGGTTGAGATAAGAACAGTTTAATAATTGAAATAAAATAATAATAATAGTAATAATAATAATGATAATAATAATAATAATAATTGTAATGAAAAGGAGAACGAGAGAGACAAACAAAACCCAGGGAAAAGAAAACAAGTGATGCAACCGCTCACCACCCGCCGACCGACACCCAGCCAGTCCCCGAGCAGCGATCGCTGCCCCCCGGCTAACTCCCCTCGGTTTATATACTGAGCATGACGTCATATGGTATGGAATAGCCCTTTGGTCGATTTGGATCAACTATCTTGGGCCGTGCCCCCTCCCAACTTCTTGTGCACCTGGCAGAGCATGGGAAGCTGAAAAAGAAAGTCCTTGACTAGTCTAAGCATTACTTAGCAACAACTAAAACATCAGTGTGTTATCAGCATTCTTCTCATGCTAAATCCAAAACACAGCACTATGCCAGCTACTAGGAAGAAAAGTAACTCTAACTCAGCTGAAACCAGGACAGCTTTATATAGAACAGAGAAAGGGCCATTTAAAATTTTTCTGTTTACTTTGTGTATAATCCAGGTCTCAAAATGCTTTTAAAAAAAAAATCAAACTCTAAAATATTGTGCTTCCTGTAAGATGAAGTCTGAAAAACAAAAGATCTGCTAACAGATGTGGCTTAATGCCGTCAGTGTGCTACTTTGGGACGGTACACATGCTTCAATTTGTAAGTGTTGCTAAGAAACAATGAGATTGGAAAGACCGGAATTAGTAAATAAAAAATGCTTTAAAAAAGTTAAAATGTCCATGTTAGAGTTGCACTGGAATTGTGATTGGGTAAAAGACTGCTGTCAGTCAGCAGCTAACCTGTGTTCACTTGAATCCCTTCTGTAATTAGGCCAAGAAGGTCAAAGAAGAAAAAGATTGAACTCTGTCACACTGAGCTGACTGAGTCAAGGGTGAGAAGTTCCTAGTTAAATCAATAGCAACTACTTCAGCGGCCAAATAGCTCCAGGCATCCCTTTAAATTGCTAATTGTATTTGTTAGTGGCTTCTTTCTTGCTCTTACTATGATATGTATGGTTTGTTTGGAACTGGAGGAAAACAGACTGATGAGAGGCAGCATGTAAAGATTTAGGGAGAACATTTTATACATAACATGCTATATCTGGCATATCCACTGTATAAGGTAGATGTAAAAGACTATGGAGGAGGGTTATTATTATATCTGCTTAGGCAGTGGAGAAACTTTGGAAAGAAAGAGAAAAGTGAAGTGATTTACAGAAGAACACCAAGCGGTAGGGTTGGATTGCTTTTCTGCCACACCATTAAGCATGTTGGGGCCCACAGCAAGAAGGATTTGGTTTTCAAATGTTTAAGTACACAGGACTTTTTCTGGTATCTTAAATGAATACAGGTCATGTCGCAAAATAGAATATTGCCAGTCTGACTAGTATGAAATGCCTGGGTAGAATTTCAGTTCCAAAAATGGCAAACAGAGCTATATTAAAATGAAAATTAGTTAAAGAAGAAATATTGACTGAGGTTCATCTGTTCATTGTTCACTGCATTAAGTATAAAGTAGTCTTGCCAAGACACGTTTTTCCTTCTAAAGAGTTGTGACCACATCTCTGATGCTTAATACTCTCAAGCCTCAGCAACTAAAAGCTTTTTTCTTTTTAAGTCTCAAGCCCTGTGTAACCGGCTGCTGTCATTTTCCTTGTCAGAGGGCTTAAGAAAATAGTAAAACATATCACTCAGACATAAGAACTCTTTAATTTCCTTCCATTTAGTGACTGCAATACACAGCAACACGTGTAATGTCCTACCATACAGACGCAATGAACATTTGCGTCTTTCTTTTCTGTAACATGGCGCTCCCCTTTTTGTGACTCCAAATTGTAATCAGCATTTCACCTTTCAAGAATTGGCTTACATTTAGAGTTTAACAGAAGAAAACAACTGAAAGTGTTCAGATGATTAGTTAAATGAGTCAGGAAACATGATGGCTGTTTCCTGTTCCTTTAGAGTATGTTTATTTGATTGACTAATTGATTTTAATACATTAAAGAATTTCGGTAATAATTTTTTTCTTACATGGTCAAATGAACAGCTTGCAAGATGAAGCATAATATACTGCCTATAATTCAAGATGCAAGAAAATATGCTGATGAGGCCCAAAATTAAAATAATGATAGAAGTCCACCCAGAAGGAGCAGTTAATTCTTTGTTAAATTACACAGTGTTATTGTGTTGGTGTCATTTGTGGTTGATAAAACTGCCTTTTAATCATTAGTAACAAAAGGTCTATTTTCTTATTTGTGAAGGACTATAGGACATGTCATGCTGCCCCTCAATGTGTGTTTATCTTGTCTTTTGATATCAAATTGATTTCTTTATATTGTTCTTGAAGAAAACGCATTTATTAGATGTGCTTTTAGCTGCACCACACAGAAATTTTTCCTCAGTTCTGAAGTGCCAATGTAGGTCCAATGTCAGTTCAAGGCATCTGTTTTGCCTTGAAATTGTTTGCTATTATATGGAAATGGATTGTTGTTATTTTTGTGCATTTTATTTATTTATGCAAAGAAACAAAGCATTCACTACAAACCAGCATGTAAAATTTAAACTGCTGTGAAAGAGACATAAACCAACAAACAAGCAGTAGTTTATAGATGATTTACTCAAGTGGTCTAAATTTTGAAATAGTGTTTGAAGATGTTAAATATGCACATGCAAAACCCAGCATTTGCATCAGCATTTAGAAATTGATTAATTACATGCCTGACTGCCAACTGAAAAGCATGAAAACCCTCTTGAAGTGTAGAACTTTTTCTATGTGTAGCTAGAACTAAAGGTTGCAGATACTTGCAATTTGCTAGGTCCATTTGAAATAGGGAGACCATTGCCTTCCTGTATTAGCAGCACTGTGTAAATTCATATTAATGAGTTAAAAATGTAGTGACAGATATAATTATTTTTCACCTTGCTACAGTCAGCTCCAGCCCATTTTCTAAGTGTTTTCTAATTTGGAGGGACTGAGATTTACCAGATCTTATTTAAAGAAATTAGATAAGAATTAGTGCTTAGACTCTGACTTCAAGGCCTTTGATGAAGGACATTGTGTTCTTCTGAAGGAACAATAATTTTCCCTTATATTTCATAAATGTCTCTTCCCAGTCAGTGCTCTGCACTTCAGTACATTATTCAAAGTTAATAAATAAATTACAGTGTAATAGAAACATAAATATGATCTTGCTCTTAACACTGAAACCGATTAGAGCAAATAAATGAAGTATAAGATGGATTCCAATGAGCAGAAAACCATACCTTAATAACCAAATCAGCAAAGAGGTCTGCTTTCTGCACTCTTGAGATGGGATTGCTGTTCCACTGAAAATATGGGCAAAACTGTCAGGAGGAGGCTTAAATATGACAGTCTTCATCCCTTGGAAACAGAAAAGTTTGAAAGCGCTTATTGAAAAATCAACCTATTGCTCAGTGAAATAGATCTCAGAAAGGGTGAAAAGGCAGCATGTCCCAGCAGATGCATTGGTAGGCTGAGGTGCAGAAAAGGTCTTTATTTTAGTCTTACCTTTCCTGTTTCCATTTTTGTTTATTTTCTAAGTGTTTGGGACAGGGACTGTTTGCATTGTTAAAGCTCAGCATTGAGACGTCCCTTCAGCTAGTGAGATCTGAATACAAGCAAATCTAGATTGGATATTTGGAAAGAGCCTAACAGAATTAGGAGCCCAAGACCAGGCATATTTTTACCTTCTGCTTTTCACTCATTCCGTAAATCTTTCAGGACATGTATAACTACATATACATGTGTGTGCGTGTCTGTATAAATACACCATGTGCTAGTCTGATCATCTAGCCTGGGTACATGTTGATTGGCACTTAATCAGGTGGTTCTCATATCCTCAGTGATGATACACAAATGTTCATTATCCCCAGTTAAGGATGTTTTTTTCCCCTGTGCAGTTAGTAAATTCTAAAAAGAATTGGCTGTCAAAAAACCCCAGATGTTAATAAATAGTATCCAAAGACAGCAGAAGATTCAGCATGCCTCAAATTTCTTGTTTGCCTCCTGCTGAAACCGGACTGGTCATGATTCATGGCTGGGATCTCGGTGTAACGTGTCAGAAGTGTTCAAAGGTTGTGAAAGTGAATTCCTTTTGCCCTTTCAGACACATTGAGTCTTTTCATTCTCTCTCCTATGCAATGGTATGATTTGACAGTAGCGGAGATGCTTAAAGTTGAGGCACTACAGCTCAGAAATATGAAGATATCCAGTGCATTCACTTCATGTAACAGATGTATTTAAACATACTGAGAACGTAAGGGTACCTGACATTTAGTGGCATGACAGCTATAAAATAATACTGAAGACTGTGGGATTTCCTACACATGAATCAAACCCTGTTTCTGCATCAGTTAAGTACTACTGCTATTACCGTAAGAGATCATGGGTGGAACTTAAAAATGCCAAGGATTTAAGCATGGAGTAGACCTCAGTCAATGAGATTGGGGTTAAACCATCTCCCAGGGATGACATGGGTGTTTTGAAGCATCTGAACCAAATGCCAAAAATCTCAGGTGCGTCATTTGGTTTTCCTCGTCACTGTATCACATCTGCATATAAATTTCATGTATACACACCAAGAAATCAGCGTATCTTTTACAGATTAGTAGAAGTCCTGCTCCTTTTTTTCTTTTTTGCCCTCTTTTCTTTTTTCTTCATGAAAGATCTATTAACCAATCTGTAGGAAACAGCAGGGGAAATTGTAAAGAGTTCTAATTATGTAAATGTAAAATAGTCATCAGGAGAGAAAAAGAAAAACTATGTTAGGTAGCTTTGATGAAACTGCTTTGAAATATTTACTGGTGCCATCAAATTAAATTTTGTCTTATATTTAGCATAAGGATTACAACATTTAAACAAACAATAACTTTATGCAGCAAAAACTAATTATATTTGTTTAGCCTAGCTAAAATGCAGATATGTGTTGTGGCTTATTTGCAGGAAAGTTTAGAAGTGCCAACGTAATGTATTTATTATTTATTGTAATACACAGTTTGTCTGAGCTATGGGCTAGATTTTAACTTGTAAAGTCTTCCAAAGACAAATAAAAATATTCTGGAAGGCTTGGGGAAATTTTTTGGTACAAACTAATCCCTTTTGAGCATAAAACCATGAAGGGTTGTTCATTAATGTTGTTCAGATTTAACGCAGTAATTTAATGGAATCTAAATTTGACATGCCATCCTGAAAGCAATTACCCATGTAACACAGGTTATGAATATTAGAAGTGTGGTGCCTTTTCNAGCTCTGTGAAACCTTTGGGCACACTCTTCTGGACTCTTGGTCTTTTAATTTTCTACTCCAAGTATGATTTTTTTTTTTCTTCCCCCCCTCCGTTTCCAAAGGGACTCAAGGCAGACAAACTTGGGCACAGACCACAGAATGGTTCAGACCAGGAAACGGTTTCTGTGGCCAGTTTGAACAAACATAATCTACGTGAGATTTGGCTCCTTTGCTCAAAACTGTCTTCCAAGGCTATCCCAAAAGGCTTCTTGCGCTCCCACATCCCACCGTGCATTCACACCATGCCCCAACTAGCCTATACTTTCTGTGCCATAGTATGCCATGAATCAACCCTCTTGTTTTGGACACATATTTGGGATAATATCTCAGAGGCAGACA
>VYZW01044741.1:193-21220 GCA_013401315.1 Balaeniceps rex | reverse complement strand
AAATTGAACCCACAGTCTACAGAAACACAAGAAATTTCTTTAGAAATAAAAGCTAAGTCTGGCAAGCTCAATAACAGCTGGGTAGTTTTTCTTTAATATCCCTTATGAATGTGCCAAAGTGTAGAGCAGGTCATGAGAGAGTTCAATTTACAGATTATTCTTCTGGAAGGGCTGGAAAAGTTGCAAGCCAATGAAAATAAAACCCAAGATAAAACATTTTTCTGTCTTTAAATTAAAGTGCAGTTCTGTGATACAGAAAAATTAAAATTAATAAAATTCATTAGTACAGTATTCTACTTAATCAGAAGAGTATAATCGAAGGTGGAAATGTGTTTTTTCAGAAATATTCAGGCATTCTTTAATAAATAAAGTTAATGCTATCATTAGTGGTACCTCTCAGCAAAAGTTTTATCTTTTTCCCCCTGTAGATAAGCACTCTTCTGGGGGATGGATATTGCTGCAGTCACATTGCGCTTTCAGTTAATGAGATGTGGGTTCAATTTGTTAGAGTTTTATGATAATAAAGCTTATAATTTACTGACAAACTGGCTTGCTTTCAAAACATTCTCTTATTGCCATGACATTTTTTTATTTTCGTCAGAAACACTGATGTGTAATTTAGGTGTTGATGGCAACAGATGTGTACCTTCATAGATGGAAACCGTGAAAAAGGGTGAAAAACTAATCCAAAAGTGAGAAAAGTGTAGCACCAGGATGAAGTTTGTGGCCTACTTTGCTGGGCTGTTAAAAGCCAGATACAAATTAGTAAACTCTGCGGCTCCTCACAGATGAAAGTGTCAGCAGTAGAATGTTATTAGTTTATTATGTTGATTACGTTCCTCATAACATGCCATAGCTTTGATTTTTGCAAATTTTTTGCAAAATTTGTTAAATTCTCCCCATGCCAGGCTTGCTGAATCCAGTCTTGTCTTGTTATATGAACTACTTGCTATTGGATGAACAAAGGGTGAATTTACATCAGTAAAAAGTTTAAAATGTTATCCAAAATTTATTTGATGAATCCTTAAGAATTAATTCAGACCTGGACATAGAGATATATTTCTTCAGCTTCATTTATTTTGCTTTTTTTTATTTGGCTTTTAAAGATGACTTCTAAAATTTAACCAGGTGCTGTGCAGCTTCTGCAGAATAATTCAATTTACTGAATCAAATCTGTGGTTGGAACAAGAGCTGCACTTTGACATGTTGCTTTTCACTACGTTAATTCGAGTTTTATATAGTTGGGGCTCACATTCCAATGCTTGGTAAGAAATGCAAGCTTCCCCTGGCACATTTGCTGTTATGATTTAGGTATAATTTTTCCAAAAGATCTTAACCTTATAACATAAGGTATTGGAAAACAAATTATGACAATTAAAAGGAAGATTGCATTCTGATTTTGTATTAGGAAAATTGTTCCAAATCCATGTTATAATTATATGTGAAATAAGATAACATTCTAAGGTTTTCTAATGCTTATCTAGTCGTATGAATAGAGAAGGTGAAAATAGGGCCGTCACTCCAGCACTTCCCATAATCTGCAAGTGAGGAGTCTCATCAAAACCTCTTAATGACAGGAGAAAGACTCTCTTGCTCTCCTTCTGGTGAAAGTTTTTCTTCTAAGGCCGGGTCTTTAGACCATCTCTAGATTTTCTACTTTCTTGCTTCTTGTAATGCCAGACTGTATCATCCACTGGGTAATCTGAGTGATTTACTTTCCTGTGAAAACACTGTCTCTATGTTGGTGTTTTCCAGTGTGCTCACAGTATTTAATATATTATTTTGGCAGTAATGATAGGGATTATAGTAAAGGAAAAAGTAAATATTGCGATTTAGTGTTTTCTAAGTTAGGTTTAAACAATCATCACTTCAATTTACGCACTTTGTATATATATATTATAAGCAAAGTAAGTACATGGCAGACTTCAAGCATTCTTCTGATGTTTTATTAATTTAGTATACAGAAGATTGCCTAAGGTGAAAGTCTGTTGACTAAGGCCTTCATTAGCATAATAAAGTAAGCACAGGTTGAAATAGCTGACACAACTACCAAACCCCTCCTTTGTTGAGTTTTTCTATGAGCATACATTGTTCATGCATGCAAAGGAGTTAACGTAAGGGTATAATGAAACTTTTTACATGTAATTACAAACTTTGCGCCCTCTAGGACAAACATCTCCCAATTATCTCATTTTGTGCTTCATCCATTATGCAAATCTGTCAAAAAGTACTCTCTTCCTCCAAGGCACTTGATTAACATTGACCAGTTTTTCCTCAGTTTCTGTTCAAATTAATGTAGTGAGATTAACACCACAATTATTTGCAGTGGGTTGAGTCTGTAATTTAATTAAAATAAAATAAAGCTGTCCATGAAAAGGAACTTGTTTGCACACATTCATCCAAGTAGAACTGATTTCTGAGTTTTAATTTATGCAGGAATCATTTTATTCCCCTTCCCAACAAGATAAAATGTTCATTTTCTTGTTAATGTGTCTTATTCATTTTAAATGGCTAAAGAGCTGGTGATTTCGTTTAGTAAACTTTGCATGAGGGAAGGAATTTGCTAACGTGACATGGTGGTAAAAGCTTGAAATTGCCCTAAATGTTTGTGATACCAGCCTGCGGTGCCTAATTATTTCTTTAATTACAATGTTTCTAATTATATTCCACATCTGTATACATACCAAAAAGGATCAAATAATAAAGAAGAAGCATTCCTTAATTAAAATTTCAATTTCATGTCTGTTATTAAAATGATACTGGCATTTCTAGAGAGAGACATTGTATTCAGCTGCCCACAGCAGCGGTCAGAAAATCCGCATCTTAATTGATGTCTTTTCAAATGTATGTTAAATATATACATAACAAATAGTACATGGGGTTCATAGATTAGTAACCCTTGGGGGCATTTAAGACATACTTGGTATGCTTTTTCTGCAAGGAATACAGCATTTTAATCAGTAATTTAAAAGTACAAACACAGATGAACAGTGAAAGGCCTGCTATATGGATGAAAATAATTCTTAATGGTCATTTTCTTTTAGTTGACTGTATAACTAATTGATACATTTTTAATTATAACACCTTGGAGCTTTTACAGTACTGCTGCTTTCAAGCAAGGGAAATCTCTGAGGCAAGACTTTGTATTTCTTTGTGTCAAGATGATATAACTTTGCCTTAGGCACAGCCACAGGCTGAAAACACTTTGACTGGATAAAAAACGAGACAGATGGGCATCTATAAGTTCATTACCATTACAAGTCTGAGCATGGTTCTTTATTAGAAACTGATGTAAAAAATACATAAAAATACAATTATGATGATACCATAGGATTTTAAATAAAGGCATGTGAAGTAAGGTATAATGATTTTTTAAGAGTTCTTGTCATTATAGAGTTAGTAGTTTTGTAAACTACATATCTGCAGGCATGACCCTAACAGACCTGGAGTTTAAGGGAAAAAAAAAAAACAACAACTATTATTTTGTTTCAAAATCAAGGCTGAATTTGGTATACCTGTTCAAACACGGTCCATTGTGTTATGGTTTATATTCTATAAATCAGTATTTTCAGTATTTATTGTGTGCTAAACATTTAAAATTTCTGGTACTTTGTTAAAAATAACTTAGGAATTCAACAATCCTAGGTTCTTACTGGTGAAACAACTGAAATAAAAGAAACCTCACAGGAAAGAAACCCGGAAGATTTAAATGGTGTATTTGCTTTTAGTTTGTAATTATTTGTGTTATGATACCTAGGACTCCCGTGGGTGACTGAGGCCATATTATACCAGGCATTGTTTAAACAAGTGTTGTCACCACCTGAAAGAACTATTATACGTATCAGGTGTATTTGACTTCAGCAACAAAATTGCCTGAAAGATTTCTCGCTCCTTCCCCTGAACACTCACCATGTATCTGTGCATTTTTTCCCTTTTTATTGTTTTTTTTTCTTTTCTGCTGTTGTTCTTAAAGGTTTATTTTTAACTCAGACCATTTCAGTACAGTTAGGGGGCAGTGAACTTCAGCTCAGAAGTGAGAGTAAGTGGCCAAAATGGAAAGGAGTGGGAGCTGAATTTATGTGATAAACTAGCAGAGCTGGCTTAACTATACCCAAAACGTGAGTAGGGAAAAGTGGTCTGAAAAGATAAAGTGATTACACCTGTCTCTGTTGTACAGAAGGTTGTACTAGTAATGAATCTAGAAATAGGGTTGTTAACCCCCACATACTGGACTAGTGGACACAGAGAACTAGAAAGATGGGAAAAAACAGCCTTCGTCCTCCCCCAGTTTATGAATATTTTGATAAGGTATGAAGATTTTTTACTTGATTGTGTGGGGTATGTCCTAAATTATTGGAAAGGTACTCTGTTATACTTGCTTCTGCTCCTGATCTAGCAGCTGAGAGAGCAGAAAAAATGTTTTGAGGGAGTAGAAGAAAGAGGATAATGGCTTCTTTAATAGAAGAGCGTTCAAATCAAAAACTCCCAAAGGTGTCTGAGTGAACGCGAATTCAGTTCCTTGATGCCAACATATGAACTGCAGAACATGGAGTGAAATTTTCCTCATCAAAATTAACAAGATAGTATGATACTAATGTGTGAATAGGATAATATGCATAGGTATTGCCATAGTCACGTCCTGTGAGCCTGCACCCGAGAGGTGTGAGGGTGCGCACACTCTCCCACTGCTGCTTTTACATCTGAATTACAGCCTGGCCTATAATAATAATGAAGCAATACTTACACAAGGAGCAATACAGAAGTAGTACAAATGTAGTTTGTAGAAGTACAATTCTGCATACCCTATTTGGAATAAAAGGAGGTGCCTGGGCAACTCATTGGAGTTTGATGCACTCTTACAGTCAACACAGAGATGACTCTGCTTATGCCATTAGGTTTGATCAGCTTTGGTGATTCCCCACATGGTTAAATTATGTGATTCTTGTAAGAGTTTAAGTGGTTTTCTCAGTGAGGGCAGACTATCCATCAATGTATTATTTCTTAGATAACCTGTTCATCTTGTGAATCAACAGTTCTCAGAATACCATCAGGGTACATTTTTCTTCAAATTCAGATTACCATTCATTTACAACACAGTATCTTACCGATGTTTCCCCGAATTGGTTCAAGATTGCCTTAATACATTCTTGTTAATGCATACATTTATACTTTTGGGTTTCCAGATTCTCAGGGACCCTGGGAATTCAAGTTACATATCAATAGTAAAAGAATACATGTGTGTATATGGACAGTTCCTTTCTACCTACTTGCTATTAACATTTTAGCATCTGTCTAGTTACTGCAATGTTGATGGTTGTTATCAAACTTGTTTACTTAAATTTGTTTGATTCTCTCCAGGCTACAAAACTGCACAGCTGCACAGCTCCTCTCCTGCTCCAAGAGTTGCTGTGGCAGATGCAGCTGGTTGACGGGCATGTTAGTGGAAGAGGAGCTAAAGAGAAGTCATGGGACTTCTCTTCAGGGAATGTGAGTTGCCCACAAAAGAGAAAAAGAAGGAATTAATCTGTATCTATTTAGCTGCTAGACAGTCAGTCTTTATGAGTAATTGATAATATACTTACTTTAAGAGAATGGCTCCTCTACTTAGGGAAGTACTTGAGGATGTGGAAAAGCAGGGACCATTAATTTTGGCTATGCAGTCAAGGATTTCATGTCTTTCCCCTCTCTCATGGCCCAATGGCAGGTTGATATGGTGCATTAACAGTTGATTTTGAAACTTGAGAGAAAAAAAAAAAAATCTTTTTTCTAAGACAATTTTGAAAAATTGTCTAAGAGGAAAGTTTAATGTTCATTTTTTGCATGTGAATGTGGGTCTTGAATTCTCAGTTTAAATAGCTAATTCTGAAAGTGTACCCCGTAATACCCATAATATTCAGAGGAAGGGCAGATGCCCAATTATTCTCTAAAATGACAGAAATAGATCTTTCCTCGAGTGCTTATTCTCAGTTATCTACAATTTAGGCAAAAGTCAGTTTGTCAGCAAGATAAATGCGTTACATTAATTCAAATAATGCTCAAAATGATTGTGCTAGTTTACTGCAGACTTGTAAATTAACTATAGGTTGGTGGAAAAGTCACTCAAAATAATCACCCCTTTTGAGTGAGACTATAACAAATTCTGACACGCTTCTTAAATTTCCTTTGACAAAGTACTCTATTACAAATGTCTGATTACTGGATCTGAGTAATCAGTTACCTATTAGCGATCACCTTCTCATACAAGTCCTAGATGATAGATTAGTCTGAGTTTTCTGTGGTGTCATGAGAATAACTTGCACTGTTAAGTTTCTGCCTGAGCTTCATGGCTGCTCTATCATATTTAGGTATGCTGGCTGTACTCGGAAGATGGAAAAGGTGCTAGAACCAAATTCTGTTTGCAGTCTGAAAAGAAATTAGATGGTGTGCTTTAAAGACTTAACAGCTTTGCAGCTGTTTTTGTTTTGGAGTAAATTTTAAGGATGATGAAGTTTGGTATCACTAGGGTTTTACAAGGACTGCACACTAGAGGGAAGTAGCATCCAATACAGAACATATCACAAACTTTTGGGGATCTTCCTGGCAATATGGCACGTGAACTTTGGATTTTCACAGCTGCTTGAATTCAAAATGGAAGGAAAGTTTAAGTTCTAATGTGACAATATATTCTGGTTTTTTTAGAAGTTAATCTGTATGTGATGAATTTTAAGTGAAGTTATGAATACTATAAACTTTATCCACTTCTCTGAATGCTCAGAAGATTTTTACTGAATGTAAGGTGACTCTAGAGTAAGTCTAATGACTCTAGAAGGGGAAGGGAGCCAGGTAGCTGTCCATTTATCAGCACTCACGAAGTAATACTTTCCTTAGTCTTATGTGTTTTTATGTGTAAGTTTGGCAATTTGACAGGCCAATTAAGTGGATACAGAGGACAAAGGACTTTGCTTAAAAATCAGGTCCTCCAGAAATCGGGACCAAGGCACATTTGTCAGGTGTCTCCAGGGCTCCCTTGTTTTGAGTGCTCTGATGAAAGGACATCAGGACTGTGGTATCTCATTTGGCAACAGCACTGTTTCATCCACCCTAAGCAGCACCAACTTTTGTTGTCAGCTTTCCCATTCATGTAACTGTCTGATGCGTTGCATCAAGGAACTGTTCCAGCTTGAAAAAAAGAGTTTCATGTTTCTTGCTGGAACAGTTCCCATATTCAGTCCCTCACTTGGTCCCACAACCGAAGTGTGCCAGCTTGGTCCCACAGGAGGGATGTGCCAGCAGAGTATGAGAAGCAGCACCAGGGCAGGAATGAGCAGTGAGGGGCAGAAGTGTTTAAGCCTGCAGGTACATTAGAGAAGTGGAATTAGACTGGGGCCAGATCAGAGGACAGCAGCTCTCACAGCAGAGGGAGGGGAGACAGGAGTGGGTGGCTAGGAGAGGCAGAGAGAGGGCTGGGGGGCAAAGAGGGCTTTGGCAGCACAGAGCCCAGGGACAGAGGGAATCAGGGAATCGCCGTTTGAGGAATACTGTACCGGTAATGAGGGAGAGCAGAATATAGCATGCAGAGCAGGCAATAGATGGTAGAAAAAATAAATAAGGTTACAGTACTGCCCTCTTGATAAGAACGGTTAATCAGTAGGACATTTTCTGGTCTGAAAGCTTCATGTGATTTACCTGAGATAAGACTTGAAGTGTAGCAGCTGAGGAGGATATGCTTGGAGAATTCACAAAGAGGTTGGAGAAACTATTAGTTTGAACCATGACAGGGCCTTTTCATCATTTTCATTCTTGCCATAAGACACATTGAGGTAGTATATACACTTATGAAACTACTTACTATAAGCCTAGCAGGCCAGACCTAGATTAGCTAGTGAAAACAAATTTTCTGAAGGATCAAAATATTAAAAGCTTTCAAAATGCCAGTGAGTTATGATGCTTGTCAGTTTTCAATATCAAGTAATGATAAAACCAAGTGGCTGTAACAAATTATTTTGTGTCCAGTTGAATAGATAATGATGACTATCCATCCCAAATGTGCTGCTGTTTAAAGTTTAGTTGCTACACCAGTAAACTGAAGCTGCATCAACTAAGATGCCAAGCTATATTTTGATGATGCCGTGTAATAATTCACCTTTTTATGGAAGTGAAATTAATTGAAAATTATAAATTCAGCTTTTCCAGCATGAAAACCCTAACTCAGTATGAATTTGTGGACCATTTGAAAATATTGCTTTTATTGGAAAGCCGTTTTTCTCCTGATTAAACCTTCTTGCAAGGGCCAGGTGAGAGCTGTACTGGGAAAGCAGGAAGAAGATTTTTTTGATTGGAGTAGGCAGGATTCATTTTGGAGTTCTTTAGAAGCAAGAGGCTGGGTTTAGTTACTCCCTGAAAATGCAGGATATCATACTGGTCTGTGTGCAAATAAAAAGGTGGTCCCACCCATTTTTGATGGCTCTGTGGCCTCTCTGAAAGGGGAAGAGCATAATCTCACTGCTCCCTAAACACTATAAAACACCTTTATAGAAGTCATTGTTAGACTGGGTCATCTTTGAACCTGGCAAAGAAGATTGAGGGGCTTGGGGGTTTTTGGTTTTTTGGGGTTGTTTTTTCTTTCTTTTTTCTTAGTCTGTTGCCTTTTGCTGCAATGGAAAGCAGGTGGCAACACATGAATATCCAGAATCTTGCAGGTAAAGATGACAGCATTATTGTTGTATGCATCTTAGCCACAGTTACTATGAGAAAGAGGTGTTCTCAAAGTCATTGAAGAAGAAGGAATTTGAAATGATGTGTTTCCAGTGAAAGCCTTTTCTCTTGGAGAGTAATTTCAGGCATCAAGCAGTGGGGTTATTAGACTTTTTTCTGCAGTCACATTTTTCTCTGTATTATACTACAGTGGAATCAAAGCCTTTTTTTAAAAAAAAAAAAGAGAAAAAAAAGGAAGTATTCTTGCACCATAGCAAGCAAACTGTGGAAACATAAAAGATACTGGAAGTTTGTATCTTCTTGGTTTTGAGATTGCTTAAGGGGAATGGGGTCTTGTGCATTATTTCTTTAATGGATCAAAACAGCAACAGCAAATTCCCTTCAGTCCTATTGATTTAAATTTGGTAGCCAAGGCAAACAATCAGAAGCAGTAAGTAGAACTGGTTCTTTTTTTTGTTTTTAATGAGTAACTCTGAGGTTGCTTGATACACACGATTATGGGTTTTGGCATGTGTAATTTATAATTATAGTGCAACTCTTCACAGTTTGGCATCTTTCAATTTTCTAGTTTCAGACCTCTGCCTGCAAGTGCTACGCTATGTACCTATTTGCAGAAGGATCACAGTATATGTTAAGACAGTTTTTAGACAGCCCATATAGACACTGCGATAAACGTACATATGCAGGCCTAAACAGATATGCAAAATCATAAGCGGCGAAGCCTCCCTGTTTTGCCTTCTGAGGCTGGCGGGTCCATGTGTCTGAGGAGTCAGACATTCTGGCTCCTCTCTGGAGTCATTTCTGATACAGAAAGTGTCTGCTGGAGGAGTGACTGAACAACACAGTGTTTAAAAATGTATAAAATCATAATTTGTTTGGGAAAGCTAATCATTAACAGACATGAATTGCTGTACTAAATGTTGTCCATCCTGCTTAGAATTTGCCTTCTGATAGTGGCTTGTAGCAGATATTTTGGAAACTGCAAAACAGATACATATAAAATAATGTTTTCATATCCTTCCTCTTCCCTGAGGTCAGATTTTAAACTGCCCTACTAGATATCAACTTAACCCCAGAGAACAAGATTAAATTTTCTTTTCAGTATTCTTTTCTGTTATTGTAATTCAGGATATCCTTGCTATACATGTATAAATGTCCAATTCCAACTGAAATAAGATAGACTCCTATATGCACATCTTTGCCTCTATAGTACCTAGTGGCAGGGATTTTCATAGTCTAATTGTGCACAGTGAAAACATTTATTCAGTGACTTCAATTCCACCATCTTTCATTTTCATTAGCTTTCATTTTGCTCTTGGTTTATGATGTGTGTGGAATGGTAATATCAGATCTATCTTCTCTGTCATTTTGTTTTTGAATATGCCCTTTTCATGTCCTTTGTTATTTGTCTCTTTTCCAAGATAAACTATCTAAGTCTTAGAGTCTCTCTTCGTGTAAGAGTTTCTCTATGCTTGTATTATTTTTATTGTCCTTCTTTAGTACAGCATATAGCATTCCGGAGGAGGCTGAACTAGAATGTATTGCACATCGTTTTCCACTCATACCTAATGCATCTTAATGTGATAACAGTGTGAACAGAGGCTCTCACTCAGCTTCTTATGTTGCAACAGCCAGGTCCAAACGTATAAGGAGTGCAAATAGTTTAAATGCTTTCCTTCCCTTTGCACTTCTTTGTCCATTGCCTATTCACCCAGCGTGCCAAAATTCCCTCAGAATTCTTCACAGCTTTCCCTGAATTGGATCTGTTATTTGCAAATACTTCTGCCTCATTGTTCATTCCCACTACCATTAATAAATATATTAAACATTGGATTGAATATGAAGCCTTGGGGCATTTTACTGGTCAATACATCATACTTGTCACAAATGATTAGCTTGTGAAACTATGATACTTTTGGATCATTAATCCTTTTTAATGTTTGCCTTGTTACTGTATTTTATTGACCACAGACAAACGACATTTCTGGTGCTATGCTCATATTTTATTAAATACAGGGAGAAAACTTGAGAACAAAACCTACTTGCTAATCCTTTTTGTTGTTAAATCCTTTTTTACTTGGAGCAGTGTTGTTAGTTTCATCGTGACAAAATAAATTGTTTTTTACATGCTGAAGTGAGAGTGAAAATTTCACTCAAACATGGCAAAAATTCAAAAGGAAATCATATTTTATGCCTGCACATTAGCACTGCTGCTCCCCTTTCCCTATAAAATGCTACCGATGGTATTAGAAAACTCTAGCTCCAGTGCAAGCTCTGAGCTTAGTTGTTTTCCTTTACTCTATTTGGAAGGCTAAGCCCAATATGAGCCCAGAGGACCCTGATCGTCGCTGTTGGAATCTAATGAGCTCTAGCTAGGTTATGGGTCTCTTAAATTAGCAAACAGCCCCACAGCCTAACAATGCCACCTGTTTTTAAGATGAATTCTGCTGAATCCTGAATTCCCCTGAAACTGGCACCTATACACATCCCTCGTTCTTGACAGATGGAAACTGAGGGCTCTGGCTCTCTGAAAATGCACTAAGGCAAAGACGCTGTTTGCATACAAACTGTCTTAATATGTTATGATCACTAGAAAGGATTTGTGGCTTTCTTTCACTTTAAAATTAAACTCCAACCCTTAGAAGACGTAAAGAATGACAGGTGAGGCCTCATATGTAATGAAGAAAATCCTGCATTTCTTTTCTGAACAAAAGGACAATCCTCCTCCCTGATTGTATCCCTGCATGTCCCCTCAGCAGGGACCTGGCGGTCTTCCCGTTGCCTTGCCTTATTCCAGGAAAGTTACCTAGCTTATCCTGTTAGACTATCACTTGCATACACAAGGGTGCTTATCGTCCTAAACTCACTGCTATTTCCAAGTGTAAATTCCCGACAGCCACAGCTGGAAAGAGAGCGGGTAGGCAAAAGGAAGTACCAGATGTGAAGTGCTCATAGGGCGTACGATAGAGGTGCCATTAAGAGAAATGCTATATGTCCATCTGTTCCTCTAAGGCAGTGAAAATAAGTAAACCTTTATTCTAATTGAAATGCAGCAGATTGGTGTTCCTGGGTTATCTTTTCTATAATCAAGAGAAGAGGTGACCTGACAAGGTAAAGAAGAAATGTTTTTAATTCTCTTGATGAACTTCACAGTCTCTTTCACAAAGAATGAACAGGCTTAAAAGCTCCAATCCCTGGTGTGTGGAGTAAACCTAACAGCCATCTCCTAGTCTTTTGCCTTACTAACAAGGCTGATTCTGACTCTGAAGCCTGGTTGACGCTGAAGGGCTCCACTGGCTAGATGGGTCTGTGATGCTACATTATGGGCTTGTCAGGACAGATGTGTCACTGCTAAGGTTTCATGTGCTTTTCTGCCCTTTTGTACTGAAATGCAAAATGCACATGAATAGAAACTCTTGTTAACAGTCTCCTTGTCACCTGCTGTATCTTTTGCAAATCAAGTTAAAGAGGAAGGCATTTAGAAATGTGGTTACTTCACTTAACTGTTCCTTAATGACTGTTTCCAAGATAGCAGTGTCTGAACTCTGATATATAATCAGTATAAGGTTCCCAATAGTTGTTTTCCTCTCAGAAGAACTAGAGGAGATGGTTGTATGTCTTTATTTTTCTATCACTCAAGTTCATATTGAGAACTGAACTTAAGAAGGCTACATAGATGAATGGTATCCTTTATGCATTATCAGGTATCATTTTCTAACCCACTTGAATTAGGCTTTAATATTCACCCACCTTTCCTTCTTATCAATCACATACCTTTAAACTATTGCTTTCTAATGATACCTTTCTTGAGTTTGTCTTTTACCTTTTGGGGTAGATAAAGTTGGTGCTGCAAAGTAGAATTTTACACCTGGCGGCTGCTCATTACATTTCCCTTTTCAAGGCCAGTGAGTATTCAACACCTGCTTAGTTTCTTTCTCATTAATAAGATAATGATGCATTCTGTTGTGACTCTCCCACCCCTCAACAAACACTTTTTTGAACTGGATCATCAACTGCAGTGAGCTCGTTTCTAAATGAAAATTGCTTTCCAGGTGTTGAAATTCATTATCTCACTGCAGTGGAAACAAACATAGAGGTAGTTGGATTATATTTAAATGTAAAACCCAATAAACTGTGGCGTAATTAGACAATTCCATCCCTACCACTGGGAGTCGTAACAATTTAAGTGTAACCAAGACAGAACCAGGGCAAGAAATTAATAAATACGTTAGAAGTGAAAAGTGAAATAAAAGGACTGTTGAACGATGTCTAACCTAAGATAAAGGAAGACAATAAAGATTTTAGTGGTGCCAGAAGGATACTGCTTCTCCAGGATGTCTTATTTGAAATCTTTTGTGCCAAAAAATAGTATATGGAGGACTAGTACTAGAACAGGGAGGGTCATTCTGATCTTGCAGAACAAAACAAAGTCTAAGTGTTTCATCTCAACTATTCTACATACTTAATAGCAAACAAATGTATCTTTACCGCTGCTTCTCCAGTTGTGAAATTTGGATGATTAGGCTTTTGTAAAAGGATTTTACAATACTCGGATGAAAAATGTTGGTTTTTAGTTTTGGTGTTTTGGGTTTTTTTAACAGATACAGCCATTTTAGAGATTATGAAGTGTCCAGATTGTGCTTTCTTATGTTTGGTCAACTACACCAGCAAGTGCATAAAATTGTGGGCTAAAAAAGTTAATATGCATTAAAAAAATGTGGGTAGAAAATGGTCCTAGTTCAGCTATCCCCAGTTTCTATCAAAGTCTATGTGAATAGAAGACATAGCACCTTTCAGAAACTGTTGGTATTAAGTAGGATCAGATCCAAAGAGTTGAAATAATAAAAATAACAAGGATTGCCTACAGCCTGGGGGTGCTTATAAGCAGTAAGTAACATTAATGCCAATACCCTCTTAGGCAGGTGAAAATGGAATTGTAACTGGTGTGATGAGAGTTCTGTATTGCTAATAAAATCATGTCAAGGTGCACTCATGTCTCTGAGTATCTGATGCAATTTATATGTATATTTTTATTTATTAGTGGCTTCAGATACAATTCATGTTTCTCAAAAGCAGAGGAAAATTCTAACAAGAGTTTGTAAGAAGAGAGCAAAGGAGGGTGAATCTTGAAGAAAGTAGAAAGTTATCGCTTGGTAACAGTTTTTAGCAAGTGATTTTTTTTTTATACTATATACATGACATTCAATTTGTGAGGTACTGTGTGAACTGCATGGATATACTGCTGTGGCAGCATTGGATCTTGGATCAGATGGCATTGGAATCCTACATCATTGCTTGGTGCTCTGCATTCACGTTTTAATACTACTAGAGTTATTGGGCCATTTTAATGACAGAGATGGTATGAAGCTGTGCTTCAATTCCTCCTTCTCTCTCTTTTCTCCTTTTCTCTCGCTCTGCTTTTGAATCCTCTTGGTAAACTGAATCTGCAGAAGAGGGGACAAGTCAATTCAATGTGTCTGATGAGTGCAGACAGCTCAGCAGTAACACTAGGACATCTTTACATTCTGTAATTGTGAAGTGTCAGGATCTGGATCAGAAAAATGCTTTTTCTTGACTCGCTCTGATGTTCTCTTTCAAAATATGACATGTGAAACTGCAGCTTCTGTTTCTTAAGTTCTCCAAGGCAAGAGGAAATATATAAAAATAGAGGGTAGGTACTTGTGATTTTTGCACTGCTGCACGTTTGGGCCCACACGGATGAGTTTACAGTGATGTCTGTGGAAATGTATTTCTGGACTGCTTTAAATAAACATAGCTCTAGGAAATCAATACAACTATCAGTATTTTTATCAGCTGAGAATCTCTTTTGTAAACCAAGTGATATTAAACTCAGGAATATAGGGCAGCTGTGAATACATGTTGAATTATACAAATATATGCATTAGTGCAAATAGATGCACTAAAAGTAGTCATCCTTATAGTTTTTAATATTACGTATATATTTTGGAGATTTTTTTTTTTTATTAAGAGAGGCTGATGCTTTCTGAGTCTGTCTAGGGTGCACAGTTTCAGTGTCTTTCATTAAGCCCTGCTGCACCACTTCTTTGAAGCCTGGACAAAAATGACAAAAAAATTATCAAGCTTAATGATTTTCCATCAGAATGGGCAAAGTGTGATTACAACAGAGCACCTGCAGTAAATGCATTGCATCTTGAATATCAGGGAAAGCACTTCTTGTCTTTACCACATTTTTCAAGGAAAAGCGGTATTTAAAATTCGGCAACAGCCTCTCCTGAAATCTGTACTAACAGAACTGTTGAGCTGTGTTTAACAGCTGAGCTGAGCTTGTAGAACTTCAGGTCCACCTAAGCAGGTGCTGTGGGAATGTCCAAACCTGGGTGCTGCAGACCAGACCGCATAGTAACTCACACAACACCCGCTCGCAATGCAACGTGTCCAGCGCGGCCACCTGAGGAGGGTGGTGGGAGTTCCACTGCATGTCTGAATGCTGACTCAGGCTCATGTGGTTATTTCACCTGAATACACGGAGCGATTGTTTGTTCTGCTTTGAGGTGCACTGTTAAAGCCTGCCCTTCCCTCCTATCGTGAAATTTTAAGCCAGGAGAGCATGGGTAAGTTAAGAGAACAGTTGACAGCTGTTATTTTAATGTCTTCACTATGACTCTTACCTACCACCATGACATTCTCGTCATGTATTCATCATTTACAGATTTGTAACAGTTTGTAGAAAAGTCTTTGCCATATGAGAGCATGTGCAGATATGCAAGGGATCTCTAGCCATACCCAGGAAGCCTGCTGGGAGCAGCAGGTATTCCCTATCTTCTGCTTTCATAGGGGAAAAAGTGCCTCATCCTTACCAGTAGCAGTAAGCCATTATTGCTGTGTTACAGCAGTTGGTGAGATAAGATAATTATGAAGGCATTAACAAAACGCATACAAAAGTAGTTGTAGCTCACAGAAGGAAAGAGAATTCAGGAAGCTAATTCAGAGTATGAATTTGCAGCCAATCCTGTCACGATTGCAGAAAGAGGGAAAATACTAATAGGTGTGAATATGTCAAAAAGATGTAAAAAGAAGAAATGGACACTTGAACACAGTACATATCCAAATAATAAATATTCTAGGCTGATGTATTCAAATGTCACACAGCTGTAAAGCAGTTTTGTTTCTGGGTGCACGCGTGGACATAAGAAATTCAATAGTAAGATGAAATCTGGAAGCAAGTTCTTTTGAAATCACCCATCCCCTTAAAATCTCCAGAACTTATTGATTATAAAGCTTTCACTTTTATTAAATAAAGGTAGTTAAAAAATCAGTCCAGAAGCCTTTCTATGAGGTTGCACAGTATGCATAGAGGATGCTTTCTTGTGGATATAATACTTCCCACATGTTGCAAAGCCACGCAACGAATGGGCCTCTGAACTTGTACCGAATTTTGGCACGTTAACACCAATCACACCAGATGTACTCTAACATTATGAGCCCCTACTAAGCCAGGAATTTGTGTAAAACCAGGCAGCATTCAATCTAAGCAGAAACCTCTGCTACTTTAAAAGATGTCTATTTTTTTTTTCAGAATAGCAGAAGTTCTTGGCTTTGTATTTTTAATAGGCAGGATATTTTGATTCACATTACAAAGGTTAAAATTGTGTAAAGTAGGTGCTTTTTGAACCATCTGAACTACTTTGTTATGAATACATTTTACATGAATGTAGAACAAATACTCCGTTGACTAGGAAAGCTGTTTGCTCATTCTAATCCAATGTGAATCTGGTACCACATGGGAGTTCTTCATTTCAATTAATTAATGAACCTTTTGTAACTCAGCACAGAGATGCATTCCCAGATCTTCAGTAAGAAGAAATTGTCAGGTGGCCAGGAACTCTGAAATATTTTGCTAAATCTTGGAATTTTTACTGAGATAGGATTTTATATAACTGCACAAGAGGACTATTACCATTAATTAGATGGCCACTACCTTATGCCTTTAAGCATGGTCTTTGGATAGTGTAATGCTTGTATAAACTTTAATTTGCATGATGCGCTGACTTACTACTCTGTATGATGAACAGAGACAACATCTTGAGATACTTGATGAGATTTTTGGCCTCACCTCTTTGACCTTCCTTTTTTGCACCGTTTTAGTCCACTTTTAAGTATCATACTGTAGAATGAAGCACTTCAAGTAAGCCATTTGTGCAGTGTGGAGAGGGTTTCGAGCTGCAAGAAGTAATTTTGCTGGTATGCCCAACTAAGGTTTTTCTGCTTATCAGTCAAGGATATCAGGCTATGTCTATAATGCAGTTATCAGGTATGACTGCACATTTAGACAGTTAAAAAGTGTAAATACATACCTACCAAAGAATGATTTTTGGCATTACTTACTTTTCATCCCATAGTGAAATACTGTAGACTCAACTGTTCTCCTGTTTGAAGTTACGGCTTCTCTTAGTCCATGCTGCTTTAATGTTCTCAGACACTGCTCTTAGCTTCTTAGCTTTGTGACTTTTACCATACAACATATATTCCTCAACACACATTCCTCTCTGTTTCTGAAAGTTAGACTGACTTCTTGTCAAACATCAAACTGATATTCAGCATCTGAAACATTTCATATAAAGACTAAGAAAATCAGGGACAGGTGATTTTTATTCTGCTTAGCATACATAGTCTAGGATCTGTTGCACATTCTCTTACTCATTTTTTGGTCAATTAATCTTTTTGTGTCTTACCACTTGACAGTGTTCTCTATTCATAAAATACTCCTCCTACTACTTCTTCACCAGATGGAGTAAGAATATAGGAATAACAGTATGAAATAAGAATATGGGAATAACTGTTAGAGTGCCGTATGTCCTGTGGAAAGTGAGGGAATGGTACTTGTGGAAATATTGATTCATTGTGATGAGGACTGACACAGACAGAAAGGTTTAAGCAAACCATCATGGATAGCATACCACCTTCCTGCAGTGCTCTAAAAAAAGTATGTTCATTACAGAATGGTTAATATGCAACACACTTTTAAGAAACCTACTTTTTGACCTGCATTTCAGAACTGATCGTCACATAGCATCCAAGTTCACACGCGACTCACATGTATGCTTGTACAGGTATGCAGGGTACATCTCTACGTTACAGCATAAAGCGGTTCCCTTATCTTTACTTGTGGATTGTGTATGCATAACACAACGCGTTCTTGAAAATGTGTCTAACAACGCTACGTGCCTCATGCCTCAGGACAGAGAAAAAGAAGAGCCCAGTGTTATAATGTGTTTGAAAATAAATCAAATTATTTATAAGGAAGATTGAGGACAAATTATTTTCTCCAGGTTTTTACCATAAATCATTCTGCTGAAACTACTTTGCTCACATACCTTGAATTTAGCTTAGTGATGCTGGCACAATTTCTTTTGTCTTTCTGGTCAGCTGCTCTGTAGCACTTTCTGAATTTTGTTTAGATGAGCCATTTTGAAGTATTGTTTTGAGAGAGATCATAATCTAACAGAAGGGGAAATAAAGGCAGCTGGCTAGACTCTTCTTCAAATAACCATGGCCAAGAAAGTCATTAAAGCAAATTAAAAACCAAACATGATTTTCTCACTTCTTTACTAAATGCCACAGTTATTCATCTCTGAAAATGGACAAACACAATCTCAGTCAAGCTGTCATTATGAAGAGGAATAGACAAGTTATAATTTGAATGCTAATCAAATTCTTATTTATCACTCAGCTGTGCTGGTTTGGTAGGCATATGCCAACAAATTTAACAAACATTTCTTCTTCCGAAGAGCAGAGTCTATGTTTGCTTGCCTTCTCCATAAGTGATTTTTAATACACGCTATTAATGAAAGACAAAATAAAATACAATAAAATGAAAAGATTGGGCTTGCTGAGGGCACATTTTGTGACACAATATTGACAGAATGCCTGTGTTACATCTGAACAGAAAAGATTTGATGGTAAAACTAGTCTGTGATGGAGAGGGTTGCAGTTGTTTGACATCTGCCTTAGGTACCTGATGACAGGAAAAGAATGATCACAAGGATGAGTAAGGCAAAAGTTTAGTAAATTCCTTCAAGATGCATAAAAATGCTTTGAAATCAGAATGTTTTATTGATTTATTTTCTGTAGTGTCACTACAAATACCATCCGAAGATCTGAAACTGCTGGTCAGTTATTTGATGTTATGTCTAGTACTCTGTCTTGAGGTTCCCATGTCTGTCTTGTTTTCCAGTGAAGTTCCTGTAAAACACTGTCTTTAGCTTTTGCTGTGCTTTAATTCAATTTTTTACCTTATGGGAGACCACTTTGACTTTCTTCGGGTTAAAAGTAGTTGTGATGTGTCATTTGGAAGTGCAATGTGTAAGCTTGTTAACAAAAAATGGAAGAAAAAAAAAAAGGGGAAGGGGGGCAGTGGGGGGCTGAGGGTGGTGGTGGGGCTGTGTTAGCTTTGTGATGTGATAGAGCTGCCTATTTCCTAGTCCTGCTGCCCCGGTAAGAGTGAGTTGCTTAAGTCTGTATGGATTCAAAGCCTTAATGATGTCTTAACAAAGCAGAGCCCATGGGCAGCTGATGTAATTTGGCGGCTATCCGTGACATGAATCAGCACTGTTTTCCCCATCTCTGCTGTGTTGTGTTGCAGCTGGACTGGGGTAGTCCAAGTCTTGGGCTGTAGCTTTCTCCTGTACATAGTTACGTGGTGTTCAGCACACCCGGACCTTGGGAACACAAGGTGCTGTATGTACTGCATAATAAACAAATAATAACAGCATCTCATATTTTGATTCCTTTGTGTCCTTTGAAGATAATCCTTGTTTCTGAGTCCGCATACCAGATAACCATAGGCCACTCATACCCACGTATAGCCGAAGCACTGCTGCTTGCATTTTTCAGGGGTTGACGTGTTGGCACAGAGAGGAGGCATGCACAAGGTTGTACAGCAGACTAATAGGAGTAATCAGAATATACTGATGAGGTGCTGACTGTATAGCAAAACCGTGTCTGCATGATGGCAGTCCTGTGCCTCCTGTGCACCTTGCTCGCAGTCCCTTAGAAAGTATTGTCATTGTTCAGAGTTTAACTGCTTTACTGATGTTAGTATTGAATACTTTTAAAATCCCCCTCTGCTGCTAATATAGTTGACTTCTTTTTAAAAAACTTACTTGCTTTTAGCAAACATGTTAAACACCTTTTCTAATGAACATTTTGCTATCTCAGATCTTGCTGAGGATAGGCTGCCTTTTATCTTCCCCTGTCAAGAAATAACCTTGCCCTAAAACTTTCCCAGATTGAAAGCACGGATTTTAAGTGGTGATTTCAGGATATGGCATGTGTATAAGCAGCATTAATAACTATACGGCAGTGTTTGTCTTACTGGGCTAGCTTCAGGGATTTTATGGGTCACAAATACTGTGTATTTAGGAGGAAAGAAAGCATTGATTTTGTGCCATAGTTGATGTTTGCCTTGATTTTGGAGCTTTAGCCTAACCAAAGTAGGATGAGTGAAGGAATTTAGTGCCTTTGGTTCTAGTAGGAATTAATGTTTTAAAGTTTACAAGTTCAGTTTCTTATGCAATATCCCCATTGACTTACACGGTAGAGATCAGAATGATTTACAATCACTGTTGGACTTGAGAATGATTCCCAGAAGTCAAAGCCCAGTAGTACTTCAATAAGCCACTGTAATAAGATATTTTATTATTATGGCTTTAAATGTCCTGCAGTGTGCGGTAATTCAGATATAAAATAATTAAAGGCAATTAAAGACCATTATAGTAAGGATTACTTTGTGCTAATGACAGACTGTATGACTCAAGGAATACCTTCTAAAGTCATTCAGGGAACATGATACCTAGTCAAGGTGGGAAAAGGAGCACATCTCTGAGATTTGAGTGGGAAGAGGACTTTTTCCTTCATCGTGCTCTCCTTTCCTTTAAGTATCTCCCCAAATTCTGATATACCGTATAATTAATTAAACACTTGTTTCATTAAATAAAGATGTTTGTAATGTACAACTTTCTTCATGAAAGTGTATTCCTCAACACATAAGAAGAGACGAAGTCTTGTGTTTTATTTACTTTTAAATACAATTCAGCAACCCTCGAGTCAGTCAGGAGAAAAGGCACTCAGCTTAGGCTGCTCGAAAAATTTAGTACAGATCACAGATATTCCAAGTTTTGAACACTTGGGATTACCATAGCCACATGATTTTGTATTATTATGTTTGAAAAAAATACATCATACTGGTGATGTGACATCTGCCATTGTGCAGAAGAAACAAAACACTTTAAAATTCTGACATGTAGTACTGTTTTCTCCAAATTTAGAATAGGACACAATAGCTGGCTAAAC
>VYZW01044740.1:493-14124 GCA_013401315.1 Balaeniceps rex | reverse complement strand
CCGTGAAGGCCAACGGTACCATTTCACAGCCTCTACAGGAAACTGATGACTGGAAGTTTTTCTGAAGAAATAAACTGTCCATTTTCTTATGCATGTCACTCATAATGTAAGTCATCATAGGGCCAGCCTATTTTCTGTAGTTTGTGCTGGTGGAGGTTTTTTTGCTGTCTTTTACTTGTTATTTTGCACAAAGAAATATCATTCTTTATCCCACGTCTAACTTGGTATCTACCTGTCTAGTGTTACCCAGAGAATGTGTAAACGAGAGTCATGTTCTCTCTGCTTTAAAAAATAATAAAGGATCCTGCAGCCAATTTTTTGTCCAAGATCTTTCCTCTGAGACCTGTCTGGTGCTGCAATGACACTGCCTGTGTGCAGAAATGGAGGGGAAAACAGTCCAGTTACAGCAGCACTGCCAGCACTTGGTCTTTCCAGAGGTGCTCTCTTTTCGCTTCCATACTCTATTTCTGAGCCCCTCTGTTGGTGAAGGAAGGATTGCTCTTGCAGCTTGGTCACAGTAATGCTGTGTGGCAGTCCTGTGATCGCAGGCCGGGACAGACAGTGAGCACCTCTGTGACAGAGCTGGCCTCCATAACATTTGCATCATACAAGGGGATCTCTTGCGGATAGTGCCCGAAGTCTTAGGTCTTCTTTCAGAGTTGCTCTCAAGAACATGTCCAAGAAAGTGCCAGGAGAGGAAAACACCAGTGAACAGGTAAACTGTTCCCTGCTCACAGTGTGCAGGGTGGGGGCACATGACAGTGTCCTTGCCAGGCCTTCTGGAACAGATACAAAAGTCTAGAAGAGCAGCGTCTGGTCTCTGCCCGTGTTTGCTGGATACCCCAGGGAAGCTGCTCCAGGCAGACCAGCCAATAACAACCACCATTTCCAGCACTGACCTCTCACTCCAGCTCAGACAGGTTGTTTGTCCCTCCACAGAGGGAGGGACTAAGTCAGAAGTCTGTGTTTGCATTGTACAGATGTAAGATCATGGAGCAGAACCTCCTGGAAAACATGTCAAAACATATGGAAAGCAGAGAGGTAATTAGAGAGCCAACATGGTTTCACCAAGGGCAAATCATGCCTGACTAAACTAGTGGCCTTCTATGATGGAGTAACTGCATCAGTGGACAAGGGGAGGGCTATGGATGTCATCTACTATAGAATTCTGTAAGGCCTTTCATACAGTCTCCCCTAACATTCTTGCCACTAAACTGGAGAGGTATGGGTTTTATGGATGGATGGTAGGTGGATAAGGAATTGGCTCCAAAGAGTTGCAGTGAATGACTCAATGTCCAAGTGGAAACCAGTAATGAGTGGTGTCCCTCAAGGGTCCATGCTGGGACCAATACTATTTAATATCTTCATCAATGACATAGGCAGTGGGATTGAGCGCACCCTCAGCAAGTTTACAGAGGACACCAACCTGAGAGGTGCAGTTGATTGTCTAGAAGATAGGGACGTAATTCAGAGAAGGACATTGATAGGCTTGAGGAGTGGGCCTGCACAAAACTCATGAAGTTCAACAAGGTCAAGTGCATGGTCATGTATGTGGGTTGGGGGCATCCCTGGTATCAATACAGACTGGGGGATGAATGAATTGAAAGCAGCTCTGCAGAGAAGAACTTGGGCATACTGGTGGATGAAAAATTGGATATGAACTGGCAATGTGCGCTTGCAGCCCAGAAAGCCAAGCGTATCCTGGGCTGCATCAAAAGAAGCGTGGCCAGCAGGTCGAGGGAGGGGCTTCTCCCCCTCTAATTTGCTCTCATGGGACCTCTCCTGGAGTGTTGCATCCAGCTCTGCAGTCCTCAGCACAAGAAAGACATGGGCCTGTTAGAGCAGGAGGGCCTTGAAAATGGTCTGAGGGCTGGAACATCTCTGCTATGAAGAAATGCTGAGAGAGTTGGGGTTGTTCAGCCTGGAGAAGAGAAGGCTCTGGGGAGACCTTATTGCAGCCTTTCAGTATATAAAGGGGGCTTATAAGAAAGATGGAGAGAGATTTTTGCCAGGGCCTGTAGTGACATGACAAGGGGCAGTGGTTTTAAACTGGAAGAGTGTAGATTTAGGTTGGACATAATGAAGGGATGTTTTACAATGAGGGTGGTGAGAGACTGGAACAGGTTGCCCCAAGAAGTTGTGAATGTCCAATCATTGGAAATGTTCAAGGTCAGGTTGGATGGGGCTTTAAGCTATTGGGCCTAGTGAAATGACTAGGTGGTCTTTAAAGGTGCCTTTCAACTTAAACCATTCTGTAATTCGATGAGATGAGACGTAAGCATGCACATCATGTGCGTGTGGTAAGATGAACCCAAGTGAGAACAAATGCCATCAGCTATTTCTGGGGGTGCAGTGAAGGCTTGTGGGACAGACTGTCTCGAGGTCACGTCACGTTGAGAGTAACTTTCCCTGGGAAACCACCTGAATGCAGCACTGGGATGTGCTTCCTTGAACTGAGGTCCCTGTGTCCATTCTTCATGCCTTAGGGCATCTCAGATGAGTGTAGAGCAGGGAGATACACTGCATGGCTGAGGTGCCTCCCAGCCTCTGGGAGTGGCAACAGCAGGCCAGAGAGACACTATGACAGCTGGCTGAATATGAGCCAGCAGGGGGCACAGGTGGCCAAGAGGGTCAATACCATCCTGGCTTGTGTCAGAAATAGTGTGGCCAGCAGGACTAGGGAAGTGATCATCCCCCTATACTCGACACTGGTGAGGCCGCACCTCAAATAGCGTGTTCAGTTTTGGACCCCTCACTACAAGAAAGACATTGAGGTGCTGGAGCATGTCCAAAGAAGAGCAACAAAGCTGGTGAAGCATCTAGAGAGCAAGTATTATGAGGAGCAGCTGAGGGAACTGGGCTTTTTTAGTCTGGAGAAGAGGAGGCTGAGGGGAGACCTTATCGCTCTCTACAACTACCTGAAAGGAGGTTGTAGCGAGGTGGGTGTCGGTCTCTTTTTCCTGGTAATAAGTGATAGGACAAGAGAAAATGGCCTCATGTTGTGCCAGGGGAGGTTTAGATTGGATATTAGGGAAGATTTCTTCACTGAATGGGTTGTCAAGCATTGGAACAGGCTGCCCAAGGGAAGTGGTTGAATCACCATCCCTGGAGGTATTTAAAAGACGGGTAGGTGTGACAGTTAGGGACATGGCTTACTGGTGGATTTGGCAATGTTATGTTTATGGTTGGACTTGATGGTCTTAAGGATCTTTTCCAACCTAAATGA
Source organism: Balaeniceps rex (assembly GCA_013401315.1). Lineage (NCBI taxonomy): Eukaryota > Metazoa > Chordata > Aves > Pelecaniformes > Balaenicipitidae > Balaeniceps > Balaeniceps rex. The sequence goes on along the minus strand of VYZW01044740.1, from coordinate 10,898 downwards.
TTCTATGATAGAAGTAGAGAGGTAAAATGTCCCAATATAAATACAGTAGTTCTGAGCAATCTTTCTCCATTTGAAACATTGGTAAGAAAATTTACTGTGATAAGTTGTTGCACAAAATTATTTACAGAGAAGAACGCATAATCAGCTTGCTAGTACATACCCTTTTTGCTGTTAATAAAAAACTATGAAAAAAACAATGGAAAATCATAAAAAAACTAGCAATGCTGGAAATGAAGACTTCTTCAGCTATTACACTGAGTTCTTTTCTGCAGAGGTTTCAAGTTTGTCCTAAAATCTACATTCAGAGCTTGATTCAGTTATCCACACAGAGGTGGCCACTGCCTCCATGATGCCCTGGGGTAGCTGAAGCACCTGAGGGAAATGTGTCCCAGGAGATATAGGAGCCCTTCTGGAGCATGAGCTGGTATGCAGGCAGAGTACCTCAGGGATGGTGGAGGGCATCACTGGCCTCCAGCACTACTGGGCTGGAGGGACCTCTCCAGCACAGGGACCTCTCCAGCACAGCAGCACATTGTGTCCCCTTGGATGCTGGCTATGAAGTCACTTCTGCCTGGGCAGCAGTGGGGAGACAGATACTTGGGGAGGTCAGGGGTAGCTGGGACAAGGGAGATGGGAGATCTGGGGGAGGGAAGAGGGGTTTGGCCAGCAGAGATGAAAGATTTTGAAGAGGAAAGGTGAGTTCAGGTAATTTTGACACCACTGTGACACTGAAGTGAAAATATTCATGTGAGGCCCTTACCCTGTTTCTAACCAGTAACTTTAAGTCCCACTCCTACCCCTAAATGCTACCCCTCACCCTGAAGGGAATCCATTACTCTAATCCCTAATCTCAAAATTTACTGCTAAATCAAAGTTGAAACACATAACCGCTTACCCTTACGCTTACCCTATTGATCACCCTAATCACTTGCCCATGCCTCTAGTATTAAAATGTTGGCCTTAACCCTAGCCCTCACCCCAGCCCTAAACAAAACCCTAATCCACAAAGGTAGCGCATTCCCTAACACTAACCAGACACCCTCAACAGAACACCAAACCTACCCTGTAAACCTTTGCCTAATCCCTAACCGTGAAAGGCGAGCTCTAATCCCTAAACCTTAACCTGAACACCTAACCCCCAAAGCCCTTCTTTCCCATGCTCTCATCCCCTCACCTTCAAGCCTTTTGTAACCCTAACTTAAGCTGTTTGGCCCCTTGGGGCAGGAGGGGGATCATGATGTCCCAGAACAGTCGCACGGCATTGGAAGAGGAAAGTGAGGTTGCATGCATCTGATCAGCTCATAGGCCACAAGGAGGAGATGGTTGGGAATGCTATGGTGAGGTCAGTTGTGACTCAGGATCTCATAGGATGGCAGGAGGCACTGTGAAGGAGGCTGTGATTTCACTTCTGTCTCTGAAGTTGATAGGCCAGCAGCAGAAACATGGCCGGGAAAGGGACCGTGAGGTCACCTCTTTCTGAAACAGCTGATATGTCAGCCCTTGACTCATGGCTGGGATATATGCTTTTAAGCTCACATCTGCCAGTGTCATCTGACAGACCAGCAGAAGGCACGTGGTTGGCAAGCTGACTGTGGGAATCCCTTTCCCAAGGTACCTGGTAGGCCCATCCAGGAAAAGGGCTTGGATATGGGTTGTCATGTCCTTTCCACCTGAGTACCTGATGGGACAGCAGTATGCACACAATTTGGTTGTGTTTATCTGAGAAGCTGAAAGGCCAGTAGCAGGCTTGTGGATTGGAAGATCATGGTGAGGTTACTTCTGTCTAGTCAGCTGGTGCAGCAAATCTTGCAGATGCTGTCTGTAGAAGGGTTATCCCATTTTGTTCCTGTGATCACTTTCAGTATTTTCTTAGAAGGAAAAAAATTCAAGTCATCATTTCTAATGCCCCCAAAAGAAGCTTTTCATATGTGAATTCGTTGCGGAAGTTTTAGATATAGGTAAGGACATGCAGTTGGCTTAATGACCAGTACCAGGTGGGAGCTTCCTGTGGACTTCTCATTACAATCAAATTTATTCTGCAGCCCAGGAATATGATCTGCACAGCACAGCCTGGAGGCCAAGCTGTACGTAAAGCACAACACAGGCCTGGATCTACTCAGATTTACTATTACATGGATCACTAACTCCTTAATGTACAATGGTCTTCTGGTCAGGATCACTGAACTGCCTGAGGAAGGCTGGGAAGAGGATGAGTTGTCCTCTAGGCAGCTGGACGAAGGGACACAATTTTAGGACCTGGTAATCACTTGGGACTTTGAAGACCATGGACCTCTGCTAGAAGACCTGTTACAGGGAAGGTGGAATGTGATCCCCAACCCGACATGGAGGGTTGCTCTCCTGGATATGTTTTTCACAAGAAGACAAGGCAGGACTGGTGGAAGATGTGGAGGTCGGCTTTGGCTGCAGTGCGAGTGAGGTGGTAGGGCAGAAAACCCTGAGAGATGTCAGCAAGACAAACTATAGCAGTGCTGAGTAGAGAGGAAAGAAGACCTCCAACAACCCTTTGGCAGTGCTCTTCCTAATGCAGCCCAGGATGCCGTTGTCTGCCTTTGCTGCAAAGGTGCAAAGCCAGGAGATGAGAAGGCTTTGGGGAGACCTATTAACAGCCTTCCCACTTCTTCTTGGACATCAGCAAGAAAATGGAGCCAGGTTCTTCGCTGTTGTGCATGATGGGAGGATGAGGGCCAATGGGTATCAGCTGAAACAAGGGAGGAAAATCTTTCGCCCCATCAAGACACTCAAGTACTGAAGCAGATTTCCCAGAGAGCTTGTGTCGCCTCCATTCATCGAGCCTTTCAAGTCCAAAATGAATAAATCTCTGAGCAACCTGCTCTGACCCCATAGCTGCCCCTGCTAGGTTGGCCTAGAGACCTCCTGAGGTCCCTTCGAGAATGAATGATTCTGCATTTCCATCCACAACACATCTTCCCTTTGTGATGGGAGGCAAAGCACTCAGGTTCCCAGTGACCACTGAAGTCAGTCAGAAAGAAGTTTTGTCAGATGATCTGTGACTTTCTTCTCCCACTACAGACATTGTTGCTCAGATGCAGGGCTGCTTGGCAGGTACCCCAAAACAGCCCTTATCGTTTTAATTTGCTTCACCTTTTCTTTTTCCCTCTTTTCCACTCACAATTTCTTCCCCTTGACCATCCTTATACCATCCCATGCAACCAGCCCATCTCTGTTTACTCCCTGGCCCTACTTTGGCTTCCTTTTTACCTTCATTTGGTGTTTCTGAGCTTGTCACCATGGGAATTCTGACCTTGGTCAGCAATTCCATTAAACTAGTACCTCCTTCTGTCATCTATAGTATCCTGCAATTCCTCATGCTGTTATCTTGTCAGAGGTACTGCAAGTCAGGGTGAGCTATCTGCATGCACACATTAACACTAGCCCAATGGAGCTTCACTCCTGGGGGACCCTGCAAAACTCTGGGATTCAGTCAGTAGAAACCTCATGAAGCTTTACAAGGCCAAGTGGCCAGTCCTGCATTTGGGGACAGAATAAGCCCATATATGAGGGCACGCTGGGACCTGAATAGCTCAGGGGTGACCCTGAGGACATGGACCTGGACATTACAAGGGATGCCATATGAGCCAGTGGTGCATACAGGCCAGCTGCATACAGGGCTACATTAGGGCAGGGAGTGTGGCCACACAGACACGGGAGTTATCATCCCCTTTGGCTCAGCACCTGGTGTGGCCACATCTGGATTTTCTGTGTCTTGGTGTGGGGATCCCTGTTCTGGAGGAACGAGGAGGAACTGGAGAGGGTCCAGAGGAGATGTGACAAGATGGGGTTTGGGGCCTGTGTGGAGAGGCTGAGGGACCTGAGGTCCTTTAGCCTTGTGAAGTGGAGGCTCAGGGCACTGTAGATGGAGCTTTTCTTGGTAGTGGGAGGAGAAGGAAACCTCCACAAAGTGCAGCTTGGAAGGTTCAGACTGGATGTGAGAATAAAGAAATCTCACTCAAAGGATAGCCTTGTGGTGCAAGAGGTTACCCAGAGGGAGTCTGGATCAGCCCATGGCTTTATGTTTCAAGGAACAGCCAGTGAGGATGGAGAGACATCAGTGAAGGTATAGAAATGCTGGGGTGAGAGCTGGTGGTAAAGCAAGATGGGTGCCTGCAGCCTGAAGGGAAAGAGGAGAAGGCACAGGACAGTGTAGGACAGCCTGCAGTAGAGATGGCCAAGTGCTCTGGCAAAGCTGAAAGTCCCAAAGGAACTAAGGTCTTTGTCCCCTTAGCTATGGCAGTTGCCTCTGCCACTGAGGCCTAGCAGGAGAAACTTTCTTTTGAGGCTCTGGACTTTGTTTCTTTCTCAGCCCTGCCTAGGGAGGTTGGGAGACGTACAATTTTTCTTACACTTGGTATTGCTCACCCCCACATCCCACTGAACCCAGGAAGAGCCCTGAGCCACACGTGAGGGACAGGATCCACCTTCCTAGGGCCTGGGAGTGAGGGCTTGGCCTTTCTGCTTTTTGAGAAAACCAAGGGTTTTCTCAGCATTACAGCTGCCTGCACAGTGCCTTTGCCTACCTGCTATCATGGCCTCCAATGATCTGCTCTAACAAGTCCATGGGAATGCTTTGTTAGTAGTGGTCCTCAGTGGGACCCATTAATACTTCAAGGTACTTTGGGTTTTGCTTCTGACTTTGACTTCTTGAAAGGTTTGTTCAATCTCCTCTCAGTAGCTGAGGTTCATGGACTTGGCACCAAATACATCATGGGTCTCATTAAAATACAGAAAGCCTAACGAGCTATTTATCTTCCAGTAGTTGTCTTCAAGTCTTCAAGACTTGTACAGCTAGTTGGAGTCGTTTCATACTGTGGATAAGGAGGAAGATTTCAAAGTGCACCCAATAATAATGACTTTTTATTTTAAAGGATATTTTTTATTACTTTTCACATTAAAGAAGAGGTGATAGAAGCATTCTCTGATTAATACTGATGCAGAGTGTCTCCTCAGGAGGTCTGGACAGGTAGGAAAAGCAGTCTGTTGAGGTCTGACACCATATGGACAGCTTTGCTCCTCACCTCCCCAACCTCACCATTTCTGACATTGGCCACCTGTTCCTTGCACCTGACTTCTCCACTGATCTCTGCAGCTGGATGTTACAGCTCCATTGCACCATCTCCCACCTGCTCTCCTTAGAGAACTGGCTGCAAACAGGCACAGAAGAATTTTTCCTGTTTGTAAGAAAAGTAAAGCATTATCAGGTTTTATAAACAATAAAACACACTCTGTAACCACATGCTCAGTACAAGTTACCTCTAATGAGGTTGCCTTTCTACAAGGGATAATCTTATCAGAAATGTTTTAAATAGCTAGATACAAAAAGATAGATGTAAATGTAATGAAAGAGTTGGCTAAAGAGATAATTCATATACTTAAAGACAGGCCAACTTTTACTCCCTGAAGCTCAAAGCAGCCGCATAGGTGAGAGGTATCTGAATGAACAATCAGTAGGAGAAAACTGGACAATAATGTAAAGGGCCTTTGCCTAGGCAGTCTGCATCTGAAAAGATGACTTTAGAAATAGTCATTGTATCAGGACAGGTGAAAATATATGAAAGATTAGAGAAACTAAATATACTGTATAACAGGCAAAATAGTGGTAATGAAGTTACAGGGGAAGATCAGTATTTCTTTTGAATATCCCTTTTGAATTGGGATTGGTAGAGGTCTCTTGTGACTGAGGACAAGCCAATGTTGCACCTGTCTTTGAAAGGGGCAAAATGTGCAATCCAGGGAACCACAGGCTGTACAAGTTCACTTTGGTGAGGAGCATGCCATTAATTAGAGTCCTCTTGGGTGACATTTCTGGGCACCTAAAAGAGAAGAATATGTCCAAAAGCAGTCAGCATGGACTTACCAAATGTAAATCATGATTCAGTAAGACAGTTGGTGACAGTAAAGAAAGCTCTCAGGTTTCCTGTGACCCTGGAAGTAAGTCAGATGTTAGTATAGTCAGACCAGCTGCAGCTTTCTTGTCCTGCTCCAGGCTGTGTTGCTCAGATGCAGGGCTACTTGACAGGTATCCCCAAACAGCCCTGATCATTTCCTTTGCTTCACCATTCATTTCCTTTTTACTATTTTCCCACCTCTCAAGTCCTACTCTTTAACCAGCCTTAGCCCCTCCCATGCAAAAAGCCAACCCCTTTTCACCATTTTCCCCTGGCATTGCGTTTCCTCAGTTTGTACGCACCTTTGGTGTTTCTGAGATAGTTATCATGAAGCTTTCTACCTTGATTAGCAACTCCATTACACTAGTAGTCTTTTCTTCGGCACTGGTGAGGCTGCACCTCGAGTACTGTGTTCAGTTTTGGGCCCCTCAGTACAAGAAGGACATTGAGGTGCAGGAGCATGTCCAGAGAGGGGCAACAAAGCTGGTGAAGGGTCTGGAGAACAAGTCTTATGAGGAGCGGCTGAGGGACCTGGGGTTGTTTAGCCTGGCGAAGAGGAGGCTGAGGGGAGACCTTATCACCCTCTACAACTACCTGAAAGGAGGTTGCAGTGAGGTGGGTGTCGGTCTCTTCTCCCAGGTAGCAAGTGATAGGACAAGAGGAAACAGCCTCAAGTTGTGCCAGGGGAGGTTTAGATTGGATATTAGGAAAAACTTCTTCACAGAAAGGGTTGTCAAGCATTGGAACAGGCTGCCCAGGGAAGTGGTTGAATCACCATCCCTGGAGGTATTTAAAAGACGGGTTGATGGGACATGGTTTAATCGTGGACAGGTACGGTTGGACTCGATGATCTTAAAGGTCTTTTCCAACCAAATGTTTCTATGATTCTATGATTCTTATCTGTAGTGTCCTGCAGCTACTTAAGTTACGGTCTCGTTAAAGGCACCATGACTCAGGATGGATATCAGCACATGTATTTTCAACGCTTGACTGCTGGAGGTTCAGTCCAGAGGGACCTTGACACATCTGGGGATTTGGCTGACAGAAACCTGAAGGTTTACAAGGAAAAGCTGCAGAACAACTCCGTGCAGCAGCATGGGCAGTGACCATACCAGCTAAGCAGCGCTCTGAAGAAAAGGGCCTGCGAGTCACGATGGCTGCCATATGAGCCAGTGGGCTTTGCATTTCAAAAGGAAAATTGAGACACTGGAGAGGGTCCAGAGGAGGTCTGCCAAGATGGAGTGAGGAGCCTAAAGCATGAGCTGTGAAGAGAGTCTGAGGGAACTGGACCTCTCTAGCCTGCTGAAGTGGAGGCATGGGACAACCTAATAAGAGCCTACGTCTACCTGGAGAGGTGACAGATCCAAGATCTCTTCTGCAGTGGCCAAAGATATTACAGAGACAACAGCAACAAACTGCCTCTTGGGAGCTTTAGGCTGAGCTTCAAGAAAAATAAAATGGACTAGGAGGAGCATTGCTGTGATCTCCACCTTTGGAGCTCTTCAGGTTTCAGCTCCACAGTCACAGCCAGCCTGGAGGCTGGACTAGAGACCTCTAGCAGTCTCTTTCCCACCAACCCTTCCAGGACCCTGGGGCTTGACCACGTGCCCTGTGAGAAAAGATTGAAGTGGAAGTGAGGGTCTCTACATCATATGCTCATAGGACAATTCAGGCGGAAAGGGAACTAAGGAGGTTGGTAGTCCTATCCCCAGCTCCAAGCAGGGCAATCTGTGAGGTCAGACCAGGTTACTCAGCAAATGTCAGCATCCAGAGACAGAGTTTATACATGAACCAGGCACCTAGGCCATCATTACAGAAATGGAGATGAGGTGTTTGACCAGCTTCCTGAACACAGGTATCAGTATACCATGCCTCCTTAGATTCCTGGGAACATCCACCTTCTTGTCCAGAGGAGTGGGTTCCTTCTGCAAGTTTTCTGGCATACCTCCAGACCATAGGGCTTTTGGGCTGTAAACAGAATTGAAAGAAAGCCTCTGAATGGGGTACTATCAACTTAATTGCTAAAAGAGAGGGAGATGGAGGGATCTCAGAGCTTCCAGATTCCTGCTGAACATTCAAGGCCTCCAAGAAAGGAGCTGAAGATAACAGTTTTGAACTAGCATTGCCTTTAGATCATTTAACATGTTCTCTGCTCCACCCTTTCAGTCACTGGCACCCAAAAACCTCACCTCCTTTTTCCTTTCTCTCTTCCCAAAATCTGACTAAGTGACAGGAGGAAAGGCAGCAGAAAGACCATCGGTCTCTGTGAATCAGCTGGGGTCTGGGACTTGGAGGGCTACAATGTCATTCCATTGTACACTCCATGAAGAAGCAAGCTGGGAAGTGAGTCTGCAATTCTGAATCAACAAAGATGTTGGAAGTGGGGTTCCATCAAAGTGAAGAAATTAACTGCATGTATGGAGCTCATCTTTGGGGCAAGTGACAAGTTGGGTGAGCCCTTGTGAGTGAGGGTCAGAGGAGGGGCATCGTGGTGGGAGATGAGGAACCCAAAGTCAGGGTGGGAAAGTCAGCATAGTCTTTTCTAACCACCTCAAGCAAGTCTCTGGATTTAGAAGCCTGGGTCTCACAGGGAACGTTAATGACCCTGGCATTTTCTGGAGGGGGAACACAGCAGCATGCAAACAGTCCAGGCAGTTTATGTCTTGGAAACCACTTCTTAGCACAACTTACAGGTGGGCCAACAAGGGTAATTCAAACACGGATTTGAGACCTGCAAGCAGTACAGAGCTGATCAGGGATGTGAAGGTCAATGTAAGCCTTGGCGGTTGTGACCCTGAAATAGTGGGGTCCCAGCTCCCAAGGGGCGTGAGGAAAGAGAGTTGAAGACTGCAGACGCTGGACATCAGAGGAGCAGACTTTGGCCTGTTCTGGGGAGTTTTAACATGGATCCAATGGTCAGCAGCACCGAAGGGCAGCAGAGCTCAGTACAGCTGGTCTTCAAGGACAGCATCCTCCAAGCTTGGCAACTTATCAAAACTCAGTTGAAACTTGAATGGGCTTTCAAGAGCACCACGATGAGCTGTCACTACTTCAGGGACAAAGAAGAATATGGGTGGCCACTGCTTCATTTAGCAAAGCAGGTGTAGATAGATCTGAGATACTCTATGTCCTCTTTGCCTCAGTCTTCACCAGCAAGGTCTCCCAGGCCTCTGTGCCCTGGGGCAAGACTCTGGATGAGAACAATAGGAATCAAGTCACGGGTTACTTGAGCAAACTCAAATGTTACCAGTCCATGAGAATGGAGGGGCTGTGAGAACAAGACGATGTCACAGTGAGGCCAGTCTCCATCATGGAGATTGGAGAGACTCCCTGACAGCTGGTAAAAGCGAATGTTGCATGCCTTTTTCAAGAAGTCCCAGAGGTTGAAATGGGGAGGTAAAAGCTAGTTAGCTTTGCTTTGGATGAATAACATGTCCCACAGGTTCTTCTGGATTGCCTTTCTGCGGTGGACGAGCCCCTTCAAGTGACACAGCTTGGGACTTCCTGGATGTATTGGAGCTCTGCAGAATAATTTCTTCATTCAACGTGTTGGGAGGAAATGTATTTTTGGAAATGGCTGTATAAATCTGTATTTACACAGATGGAAAGAAAGGGTTGTCGTCTTGCTTGTCAACGTCAATGGCTTGTGACAAAAGTCATGAGAATCTATGTTCTCAAAGTTCTGAAGATGAAGGCTTCTTACACATCTTCATTCAAAGATTGATGCAGTTGCCAACACAGAGGTGGCCACTGCCTCCAAGATACATGGGGATAGCTGAAGCCCTTACATGGGACAGGGAAATATGACCCAGGACCTACAGGACCCTTTCTGAAGCAGGAGCTGGTGGCAAGCAAAGAATGCCAAGGTATGTCAGTTGAGACAACTGACTTCTCTCTCTTGACTTGAAAGGGACATCGCAGCATTTGCACTCGAGGTGTCCAACATTAGAGATTTCTCATCCCTTTCTTCAGCTACAATGAAGTTATATGCAATTTACCCTGCAGGAAATGAAAAATTAGTGGGTCTAGATGCTGCAGAGTCCACTTGAAGATCATAGAATCATAGAATGCTTTGGGTTGGAAGGGACCTTTAGAGGTCATCTAGTCCAACCCCCCTGCAGTGAGCAGGGACATCTTTAACTAGATCAGGTTGCTCAGAGCCCCGTCCAACCTGACCTTGGATGTTTCTAGGGATGGGGCCTCCACTACCTCTCTGGGCAACCTGTTCCAGTGCTTAACCACCCTCACTGTAAAAAATTTCTTCCTTATATGTAGCCTAAATCTACCCTCCTTTGGTTTAAAAACATTGCCCCTTGTTCTGTCACCACAGGCCTTGCTAAAAAGATTGTCCCCATCTTTCATATAGGCCTCCTTTAAGCACTGAAAGGCCACAATAAGGTCTCCCCGCAGCCTTCTCTTCTCCAGGCTGAACAAGCCCAACTCTCTCAGCCTGTCCTCGTAGGAGAGGTGCTCCAGCCTTC
>VYZW01044736.1:32231-42759 GCA_013401315.1 Balaeniceps rex | reverse complement strand
GAGCTGGCAGGACACCAGGGCAATAGGAGGAAGATGCACTGGAAGAGACAGAATTCCTTCCCCTCTCTTCTCCACTAAATATACTGGAGTCATGAAGCCAGGAAAGCGCGATAGTTAAGAAGGGGAGAAACTGAAGGTCAGGAAAGGAGATTGGTACTGCAGTACTGGCAGAAAGTTTGGAAGGAGCTAGGTCTGACTGGGAATTGTGAATGGTACTGAAAGAATGGAGAGTAGAAATAGGTGAGAAGCAGCAGCTAATGTCTGAGAGGAGACAGGAGTGGAACAGAAGAAAGTTCATAATGGAGGAGCTCAAGATGAGAGGGGCAATACCCTTGACAATGCGCCAGTCATACATGACCTTGTGGAGTCTCACCAGTCTTCTGCTCTCAGCAGATATCTGTGAAGATTTGTGATGATGTTTTATTTTCCTTCAGGACTTAAATGTACAGGATGTCAGTCTGCCACTGCTGTGACCAATTCAGCCCCGCTGACGTAGACTTTTGCAGCGGACTTTAAAGGTTCTAGTCCCTTTCATGAGCCATTTTCACCATGCATAGTTACAACACTGGTGTACTGATCTTAGGACAAGTATTTGTTCTTCCTGGGTTTATTGTGCCCAGCTTCAGAGGGTATTGTGTAGACACAGAGAATCTGGAGAAAATTTTATGTTCCTCATACAGAGAAAGGCAAGAAGTGTACACCTCCTGAACTTCCAGAAGGCTTGATTTAATGCACAGGTTTAGTTGATGGAATCAGTTTTTTGCTGGACTGCAGGCAAAGGAGAAGGATTCTCTGTTTCTCATATTCTTTTGTACAGACAGATGAGAACATTTATAGATGTCTATAAGGGAAAACTTCTGACGCAAACAGAAGAAATGTGGATGGACAGTTGGAGCGATTTGAAGTACATGGTTTCAGAGAGAGGAGTTCTCTGTTCAGGGAAGAAATCTTAGGAAAGTTGAGGACCTGTTGAGTCCTTTGCTGTGAGTGAATCAGACGGCTGTAACTGATTATGAAGACTGTTTTTGTAGAGGAGAGTGGGGTTCTGAAAACTTCTAATAGGATGAGGTGAAAAAGAAATAAAAGTATGTATGTTAATGGAAGACACTTGAACATCCTAAAATACTGCTAGAATGGCTAGAGCATAAGAGATACAGAGCAGATGAGAGGACACCTCAGTAATGGTGATGACATGTAGATGATAAAATGTGGGAGGTCAGCAGTCACTCATCGGCACAGTCCCAGAGAGAAGCATCAACCAGGGTTTAGATTAGAAGAGAAGCATACTGCAGAGGCACAAACCCAGCAAATTGCCAGTGAGTGTGGAAGTATCATGCAATGAAAAATGAAAAGCAGGTGTTTGAGAAGATGTATGTTAAATACTGCAAAGCAAACTGAGGAGATCAAAGCCTTCAATGTGTGCAGCTGAAGAATGTCTCTGGGGAAAGCAGCCAGCAGCAATGTTGCTGTTAAAAAAAAGGACATTTATAGTGGTGAGACATGGAACTTTTAAAATAAATTAATATGAAATAGCCATAAAAATTAGCATCAGTATCAGCATACAATTTTTGGGACTGACTACATGAAAAATTGAACCTGTGGCACAAACCAAGGCTAGCAGGATACAAGAACATTTATTCTATGTAGATAAAAGTCCAAGGATACAAGTAAGCATCCAGATATCTCTATAACAGACAATCTTGCAGAGTTAATTTTGGATGTGAAGTTTAGCTAGTCATTAAATTTGATAAATACATTAAGAGCAGTGAAAACTGGAAAAGGATGTAGCCTGGCAGGCCTGTGTAATATTAAGTTTCTGTGTGTTTTTGAAGACAGAGGACGTCAACTGCTTGCTGCAAAATCTAGCTGTAAGGCAGTATTAGTGCATACTGCACTGTGATAACTATTATTTCCACTTTGAGCCCCTTGGCAATAAAGACATTAATTAGAAAAATGAAGAAGCCATGGGAAAGGGTGCACTTGATGATAGCAGTAGAGAAGAAAAATGATAGGGTATTCCATGCATTCATAGATATTAAAGATCTTTAAGGCAATGAATCAGGAACAAATCAACACAAGAACAATCACGCAGTGATACAGGAACAAAACAACCCACTCATGCTAAATGACATCACTTCCAAGCCCTCTCTAACAAGCATATTCATTATGTTAGATGCACAATTTGGTACTGGAAAGTCAGATAGGACAAGGAGGGCAGCTAATTAATGCCTTCCAACACTTTATCCAGAAGGCAGTGTTTCAAAAATGCCTGCTGATAAATCGTCTGCGCAAGATAAGAAGAGAGGTAGCAGAGAATCTCACCCTCTTACCAGAGTGAATGCCACTAAAAACCAATAGTGTTAATCACATGATACTGGGGACATTTCTAAATCACAAACAGATCCAAATCGTTAGAGAGCAGATGAATGAGAACAGTTGAACACTGGAACAGATTGCCCGGAGAGGCTGTGCTTGGCGAAACTCAAAACTAGCCTGGATATGACCCTAAATAACCAGATCTAACTTTGAAGTTAACAGTGCTTTGAGCAGGGGGGTTACTAGGTTATCTCCAGAGGTCCATTCCAGCCTGTTTTTTTCAATGACTCAGGGAGCTGCTGTGGTCTGGAAAGGGGGCATCCAAGCATATCCAAAAATGGGGGAAAAGAAAAAGGACTGAAAGCACTAATTGCCCCAAAGGAACTGAAACTCAGAGTAGGGGTAACAACTTACCTGCTAAATAGCAGAAATTATGTCATCTCTGTAAGAACTTAAAGGAGGAAGAGTTTCTATTGTACGGTCCAAGAATGGCCCAAGACTTTTAGAAAATGTGGACACAGTTTACCTTGAATAACATGAAACGTTCCATGGGGAAATACCTCTACAGGATGTGCTGCATGAGCTGGGGACATTGCACTAGTGATGTACATGGCAACATTTATGAAAACACAATACACTGTCAGCTGTCTTTTAAACATTTTTCCTTCCATGTCTTAGATCTTGCTTCTTCATCCTTCATACGGATGATATGCTGAGTTACTGAGAATAGGTAGTGAGTTTTAGGAGTCTTTCTTTGTTTAAGGAAAAAGATGCCAAGCCGTCAAAAGGAAACGCATTGGCTCCTTGTCTGTGGAGTCATGATAATACTCTCTCTCACCAAACAGCAGTAGTTTGAAGGTGAGTTAGTTGTCAGTGAAGCATTTATGCTGCAGTAGTGAGCACCAAGGAAAAAGCCATGTAAAGAAATTAATAAATCTGTCTACCATGCAAGGTTTGATGTACGTATAATAAATGAAATCTACTAAATACCAGTGATAAAATAAAGTATTGAATCACACTTCATTCAATGGGCACTGTTCATCCTTAGAAACCCAGTGAAGAAGGATTCCAATGGAAAAAAGAAGTGTGAGGACAAGTAATTAAAAATTGTAGTACCTATCCCCAAGAAGGCTAAATAAAGGTAACCCAAATGACTTCTAACTTCGGAGCTACCTTTAGAACCTGGAGAGTCTTTAATCATCTGACTTTATTACATGAATTTAGTTTTATTAATGTAATTCCAAGAGACTCTATATGAGATAAGGGCACCAGTGGTTTACAAACACAGGAAAGTACCATATGTTTTTGTTTAAAAGGTCTTTTAACATCATTGAACACACAGTTTTTGCTAAAAATTTCATCCATTAGTGAAATCAAAGGTGGAAAGTGAAAACAATGTAGAAATTTGAGAGCCTTAGGCTGCAAATAAAAATTTCAGAAAGCTAAAGCTGATATACTTAGGATGCTATTGAGAGCTAATATTAAAGTGGTCTTAATGCCGCTGAATAGGTAAAGCTCATCAATCTTAAAGAAGGTGGCAGTATGACAGCCAGTCTGTTAGCTTTCACGTTTAATGCTAGTCCATGAAGAACTCTCATTTTCTCTGTGGATCATTAGCATTAGCCTGATAAAAGAGGTACACCTCTGTTCTTCATCCTCTGCTTCCTTTTAAGGTCTTTTTTTAAGAGTACATTGCACACACTGCAAGAGAAATGAAGTAGTCCTTGGGCATCAGTTAACTCCCGTAACTGGAAGCACTGCCATGCTGTCATGGAGACTGAAGTGTGTCAGGAGCAAGTTTTTCTGTGACAGGAACTAATACAAGCTGTGATCTGCTCTTCAAAGTAGTTAGAATATGGGATACTGTAAAATGGCAGAGATACTTGTTTACCATACTTAAGACACCTCTAGTGTTTCATACCCGTTGTAATGTGTGCATAACATAAACATATATCATACTGGTGAAATCCTGTTTGGTACACTGACTTCCTCAAATTCTGCTGAGTCCCAGAGCAATATGATTATGTATGACAGAATTCCCAGATAATAGTAAAAAAAGAGAGGGATAGACTTTTATAGAGGGAGGGAACCACTTCAGGTATTCACACATTCGTTTGAGAGAGATCTAGTGGAAAACTGTCTTTCCTCTTTCTCCTTCTTGTTTAATTTGTACACCGTTATTCCTGAGCTGTTTCCTCCTTCTTAATTCTGTTTGACATTTCAGCAAGGTATTGTCTGGAATCTCTGGGTATGGTCAAAGCATGAGGGTGGAAAGGGTGAGAAGGTGGCTTTGGTGTTCTTAAAAGTTGGTGATTTAGATTTTTCTTATGATTTTATTAAAGCAGCATTTCCCAGACTATTTTCCATAGTATCCTCATCCTAAGTGAACTTAACTCTTTAGGGGAACATAGCAAGTAAGAAGCACTGCCACTGAGACAGGGGGAATGTAGTACTTCTCAAAGTACTGTACAAGCTAACTTGTGCCATGCAACTTTTCCCAAGAGGAGGAAAAAGAAAATCTATCTACCATGTGTAGGTAGGTAGAATTAGGGTTTTCTGTAGCTAGGAGATGCACTCTTAAAGCATGATCTGTGTGCATGATGCAAATTCCTGTCACTCTGAAACAAGGTCCCTATCCCATCTGCTTACAGATCTTGTTTTGCCATCCTGCTAAGAGCCAATCTGGTTGGCTAATACTAAAAAAAAAACCCCTCTGTTTGCATTTTTCTTCCCAGAATTTCTGCTACCCTTGGGCAGAACTCTCTTCTTCAGGGATTGCGAAACAGTGTATAATGGGCATTTCCATAAACAAGTCATAACAACTTAAATCACTAGCCTGAATTCATACATTTAAATCGGTGTTTATGCAGACTGGAATCAGAGAATCTGTCCTTTTATGCCTGGAAGTAGAATGGTAAAAACCAATAAAAAAGCATGACAGAATTAATCTCCTTGGTGTCTAATGAGGAGACTGGGCTGATCTCAGGTGCTCTCAGCACCAAAGCTGTGTGTGGTGGCCTCAGAACCTGTAATCCAGGAAAGCTAGGTGCCAGCAACCCTTTCAGCTTTTTCTGGCCAGCAGACATGTGGGACAGGGATGTGCCTGTTGCAGCGATCCTGCTCCAAGCCATGCTGGCTCACGCTGGTGCTGGCGGGGGCCAGAAGTGATGTTGCCGGGCTGATGTAGCACCGAACATAAAAAATTGCATCCTCGCGCTCTGCTCGCTGCCTCAGGCTGCCTGAGTGCCACTCTCAGACATGCGCACATTTGCCCACTCTCAAGCCTGGCACAAGTGTGACTGTTTGTCCCTCCACTGTGCAGGCATGCTCTGAGATTTTTGTAACGTAATTGTTTCTTTTGTAAGTCACAGGCATGAAAGCTCTGTGGGCATGGATTTAAAGAGTGGGTTGACTTGCTGACACGCAGGTGCTGGTTGAGCACAAATTATTATGCTGTGGTAGCAGAAGTGGGATGGTAAAAACCAGAGGAGTTCCCATGGAGTGGGCAGTAGAAGAACAATGTGAGTAGGCTCATCCTGATGTGAGTGAGAGGAAGATACTATACTGATGGATAAAAAGCATATCTGTGCTGTTACCACATCAGTTACTGCACCAAATACTTCTTCCAATTACAAGAAAGAGGATACCCTTTAGTAGTCATAGTGATACTGGTTTTAAAACTATGTAAACCTACCCTGTTACTCTCTGTACATCACACTTATGTTAAAGCCTTAATTCTTACTTGAAAACAGTTGATTCATATGAAGTCCTCTTTGTACTGTCAATGTAGTGACGAGTGACCATAGTGAAAATGAGAACAGGACCTAATGCATAGAATTAAGGTCTCTTTGCATTAATCTGTTAGTGAAAAGGAGTCTAGAGATGGTAGGTATAAATGTAATCCATGTTTGTTTCAAAGGCTTTTAACTCTGCTGGAATAGTATAATTGGTCCCAATGGTAAATGAGAACGTGGCCCTCTGTTTTGTTAGTCCTCTGACTAACAAACTGCACAAGAACTACACACTTTTCTGAAGGTTTTTGTTTAATCTTGGAGACTTTATAAACTCATACCAATTCTGCAGGTTTTTTCTGATATTTTGCACTCCACAGTTGCAAGGGGCATTAGGTATAACAAAAGTAGTTTCCTATGTGTCTGACAGTTTCCTACTAAAAGCAATATTTTAAATAAAAAGGAAACACAATAGTTGAAGCAGAATTCAGTGGCAGAACAATTAAGTAACAGGGCTGAGATAATCTCACAAAACCAGGAAATATAAACACAAAGCTGAAACCTCATTTTTAATTTTTCTTTTTGACCACATACCAAGGAGAACCTAAAGCACAGTCTGATTTTCCCCTAAAGCATGGCATTAATTCCATCATGTTTGCTTGTGTGTATCTCCACATGTGTGCACATATATTGGATCTTTTAATTGTTTTCAATGGGAAGCCCGGACAGTGCCTGTTAGCCTAAGGGAGGGGAGTGGAAAAAAATGGTGAGCAGATTGTTAAGGCACAACCTTCTCAGCAGGAATAGAGGCACTGGAAGGGGAAGAGTTCAGAGGAAAATACAAAGAATAAATGCTCATGAAACATGGCTATTGCTGATGCTACTACTACAAGAGAAAAAAGGATTCATGAGAAAGCTGGCAGAAAAGAAAGAAAACCACAGGCTTTTGGGAAACCCTAAGCCAAAGGAGCACAGAGAGCTATTAATTTCTTTTTTTTTTTTTTCAGTTTTGGGGAGCTTTCCTGCAAGGCAGGCTTCTTCAGTTTTCTCAGACCTACTTACTTACCTCTCCAGGTCTTTTACCAGAGGCCGATGAGATGCCCAGTAGGTGGCATCCTTTTAACACAGTGCTAATATCTCTTCGTATTTTTTTTCTTAAAGCATTTTTCTTTAATTTAAATTGATTATCACAGAATTGGCACATGCAGGAGTTACATTGTGCGAGGACTTTAAGTCAAAACTCTCAAATTTGGAATCCTCAAACTTCAAAAAAAATCTGTATTTGGGAATCTAAATGGAAGAGAGAGAGGGAGAATGCATTTTCCCTCATTGGTTCAGATTGAGTTTCTGAGGGAGTTTACAACAAGTTACAGCTTCACAGCACCTTCTGTGGTTTATAACTTAAGGACTCTGGTCTAATTTAAGGACTCGTTTCTGGAATGTGATGATTAGGATATCATGTTTACATTTGAGCAATTGACGATAGAGATTGTGACATCTTACTGTCTGCATTTAATTTCTCTCTGTTACATCTTGTTCATTTTTGAAATGCGTTCATTTTTTTCTTCCTAAGAAATAATCCTGATGATAGCTGGGGAAGTGGGTGTTATTACAAACCCATCTCTGCATATGTGTTTGCACGTAATTCTACATATGAATGATGTCATTGGATGTAGTTTAAATAGGCACATACTTCAAGCTTTTAGCGTTTGGCACAGGACATCAGTATCAGGTACCAGCTGTCCTTTCAGTTAAACCAGTACCCTGTCTGAAACCACATAGATAATTCACAGACTGGCTGCAGGTGGAAAACAAATATGCTTAAAGTGTTGGGAATCTGAATGAGAAAGCACTTCTGGACATCTGTTCTTTGAATTGAACAGCCACCTTCTGGTCTGCCTGCAGGTTCACCTTCCTTGGAGGAGAAAAGTGGCAGAACTCTGCTCCAGTTCATCGTGGCTGGAAACAACCGAAAAAATCACAGCCACTGTCTAGTAATACAGGATCTGAAATACTTGGGAGGTGAGCAAGTCCCACTAGTTCTAAAGCCCTCTTTGCACAGAATAGGATTGACAGATCTGCATCAAATGGAACATAGGCTGTGATTTTTTTAAAACATTTTTCTTCAATTGACTGCTCTGAAGTTTGTGAATTACCATGGGGATAAAGATGCCATACTGTCCTTTGCTTATCTGACATGGATCGAATTACATCTCTAAGTCCTAGTACTGTAACAAGTCAATTATCCAGTTAAGTTGCATCAGATTATCAGGTCACTCTGAGAAGTACAGTTTAAAAAAATGAGGTTGAGATACTAACCTATTTTCATTCCTTCTGTTATTTAAGTGAAAATTTATTCTGAATGTGTATTTCATCTCAAATTGTGTCAGGGATGTTGTTTTAAGGGACATACAGCTCTTTTAATGTTCTCTATACATGCTTGCTGAGTGTTGCAGTTCTCACATATAGACCGATCAAAGAGTCCACCTCTATAACTTCTTCCTTCCTTGTCTACTCTGCCTGAGACAATCTGTCTTTACAGAGACAAAACTCCCTCAAAAGACAAAAATAAAAAAAGATGGTGGATTGTTGCTGGTAAATATTTAAAGTGAAAGAGTACTTCCAGGGCTAGGAAAATCCCTTTTACAGCAAGAGCATGGGGAAACTTTTCCTGGTGGAAGTGTCGAAAAGCAGTACCACATTAAATGAACGTGTCTGAGGATTACAAGGATAATCTTCTACCCAGATGTGAACTACAAAGTCATCTTCCTGGGTCTGCAGATAGACCATCTGCTGCCAACCATAGCTTTCACAGTTTGTACCAGACTGAAATTCATACGATGGCTTCATACCCACCCTTCAGAGTGTCAGTGGCAGTATATGAATCATGCTGATATACAAAACTGCTGCTGCTCTCTGGGAAAAGCTCAGAGGAGGTGTATTACTAGGGTCAGAGGAAAGACCCCAATAAACAAAGTCTCAGGCTGAGGTAGACTGATAAAGTCTTCTAAAATAAGCAGGATGCTGGAGGAAAGCGAAAGGGCAAAATTCCTTCTCCCTTTTAGCTTACAGCAGGGGTGGAGTTTCAATATTTGAGACAGACGTTGCGGGGAGAGAGAGAGATGATAACAGAAAGAACACCCCGGGGCAGCGCTCTCTTTGATGTCACAGAGTACACCGTCACAGCAGACAGACATATTTGTCTCGGCACTTGCTCAGTGATGCTCCGAAGTTGGTTGAATGACTCATCTTCATTGTTGATGTTAAAGCAGTAGGTGTCTGGTAACAAGGACTGCCTGTAATCATAACTGAAGCTCTGTGGCAATTGCTTAACAAATCGGCAGCCTAGTCAGTGCATCTGTCACAGGTTAATGTGCAAGCACGGAGAGCTGTGCTGACACGGGAACCCCCAGGGATGTTTCAAGTCTTTGTGTGTTGGAGCTTGCTCTTAGATTTAGCTGAGAGGTGTGCAGAACCAAACACTGCCAAGCAGGTACCTGAGGAGGGCTGTGTAGGGAAGTTTCTTATCTTTCCAATGAAAGGTACCCTTTATTGCTGTGCTAATAAGTGGTCTGTAGGACTAACACCCCACATATTTAGGCAAACTGAGGTCCACTTTGAAGAAAGGAACAGTTTTTGAAGCACCTCAGTGCATTATTAAATACGTCAAATTCTGTAGGAAACCTTTATCCCTATGTGTTATTACAGTCTCTTTAAATTATACTGTTGTCAGTCTCAGGGTAGTTGGAGACTACTCTTCAGGGCTTTTCAAACACCAAACCAAGACACTGCTCCTGTCCCAGAAGATTTGCCAGCTAAGCTGCGAGAAAGATGTAATCAATGTCGATAGAAACAGAGCTAGTTAGGACAACTGGCAGTAGTTAATAGCAACCTGTTCAATAATACTACAAGTTTATCTGGAGTGCTTCTTTTCTGCCAGATGTTTCAGAAAATGTGACAAAGTTTAATTATAGAATCATAGTCATAGAACCATAGGATAGTTTGAGTTGGAAGGGACCTTTAAAGGTCATCTAGTCCAACCCCCCCTGCAATGAGCAGGGACATCTTCAACTAGATTGAACGTTGCTCAGAGCCCCATCCAACCTGACCTTGAATGTTTCCAGGGATGGGGCATCTACCACCTGTCTGAGCAACCTGTTCCAATGTTTCACCACCCTCATTGTAAAAAATTTCTTCCTTATATCTAGCATAGATCTACCCTCTTTTAGATTAAAACCATTACCTCTTGTCCTATTGCAACAGGCCCTGCTAAAAAGTTTGTCCCCATCTTTCTTATAAACCTCCTCTAAGTACTGAAAGGCTGCAATAAGGTCTCCCTGGAGCCTTCTCTTCTCCAGGCTGAACAACCCAAACTCTCTCAGCCTTTCCTCCTAGGAGAGGTGTTCCAATGCCTCTGGTCATTTTTGTGGCCCTCCTCTGGACCCGCTCCAACAGCTCCATGTCCTTCTTGTGCTGAGGGC
>VYZW01044736.1:0-19961 GCA_013401315.1 Balaeniceps rex | reverse complement strand
CAGTCTGGTTTGTCACCAGAAGGGAAGTTCTTGGTGTATTTCTGGCATCTGTTTTGGGTGTTGGGTTGTAACTGAGTCTTACAAGCTGTTCGCATCAAAACCAGTTTGAAAAAACATGGGCATCACTAGATTACTTTGCAGTTGTGTTCAAATGATATGCAGCTGTACAAAAAGTACTTTTTGAATTTCATTTTAGTAAAACTTGTAGAAATTATAATTAGCCTCTTGAAGTCAGCCTTTCTGAAATCTTCTGTCCGTGTGTGTTTGGAGCTCCTTACTTACATACAAGGGGCTAAATTTTCTTGTCTGCCAGAGGAAACTGTTCTGTCTCTTCTTATAAAGGTGTCCTCAAAGTTCTGTGACTGTAAAGTCTTAAACCCCAGTGATCCTTTGCTGGCCAAGAGAGCAAACCAGGATGAGTTTCCCAGTTCAGGTCTTGCACCAAATCATCTTGGCTAGGGACGCTGGTGCAACTCTAACACAACTGGCTTTCTTTTGATTTAGAAAATACTATTCAGGAATGAAGGAAAGTATGTGAACAGGTTGCCTTCCATATGACCAAATGATCCCTAATTTGAGCATCTGCCTGTATAACACAGTACCTCTTTCCACTCTGTCACGCCTGCCTGTATGTTAAATTCATGTATATGCCTATATTAATAGTTCCTCTTCATTCCATGGATTCCTCCTAATCTCCCCATGTAGTTTGTATTTTCTTGACTCCAATCTCTCTCTTAGTCTCTTTTCCCTTTATTTTCTTATTTGTTAGCCCCATTGTAAAGCATTATATTGCATCTATACTGCATACTCTTCTGGTAGAAATCATGACAACCCCCACAATATTTGTTGGTTACTGCAGCCTAATTACAGATCAAATTCACATTGACCTCTTAGCATCAGTTTTAATCAAAATAACAAAAATATGCTTAGAATATTTCTGCATGTTTTTGTAACCTGTTTGTAACCTGTGCCCTCACACTTGCAAGGACATGACTTTGATGATAATTCTTACCACAAAAAGAAAATCTTAGCAGATGATGTTGTTATGGTGACTGTTGTAACATCTGGATTTTCAGTGAACTGTTTTCTGGAAATGTTGCTGCAAAGTTACTTCATTAATCACATTTCTGTACCACTTACATGTGACATCATCAGCCTTGAAAAATATGATTTTGTTATTAATGCAAGCTGGGAAATGGGAACTTGACCATATCCCAGCTTAGAATCAGTAGAATTAGAATGAAAACGTTTCATATTATCATAGAATCATAGAATCATAGAATGCTTTGGGTTGGAAGGGACCTTTAGAGGTCATCTAGTCCAACCCCCCTGCAGTGAGCAGGGACATCATCAACTAGATCAGGTTGCTCAGAGCCCCGTCCAACCTGACCTTGAATGTTTCCAGGGATGGGGCCTCCACTACCTCTCTGGGCAACCTGTTCCAGTGCTTAACCACCCTCATTGTAAAAAATTTCTTCCTTTATCCATAACTTCCTTTTGATTGCATATCAAAACTCATTCTTAAAACAATTTATTAACTTCCTAATGGATAAATATTATGGGGTAGAATAATTAAGAGCGAAGTAGTTGAGGATTTCAGATCAGGACTATGTAGACATGTTCAATGTTGGGACATAATATTGGCTATCAGTGTAATGGCTATATATAAAAATGACTATGGGTTTTTTTGCTCAATATTGATTACTTACAGAGGAGCAATGGTCTAGGCTAAGCAGTTCTGTATACAACTGTCTAAAGAAACAATTATCATATTTAGGATTGTAGTTAAACTTGCTGTTAGTTTGACTGAATTCTTCATTTTCAGTTTGATAATAAGAACCATTTTTCCCTCTCACCAAACTGTGCAAATTAAATTTGATTATGATAGAGATTTCTCTGTAGTAGCATTTACATTTAGGTTGGACTGGGTGATTTATTACAGACTAATTTTTTTGAAATGGCACTAACAAACTGTGTCAATAGTTTCCTAAAATCCCATTGTAGGGAGGAGTTGGTGAAAAGAAAAATTTATAAGGAGAAGATAAAAAACAAGAAAGCAAAATTAATAGATGCAGCATGTCCAACTCGAGTAGCCTGATTTTAA
Organism: Balaeniceps rex; assembly: GCA_013401315.1. Lineage (NCBI taxonomy): Eukaryota > Metazoa > Chordata > Aves > Pelecaniformes > Balaenicipitidae > Balaeniceps > Balaeniceps rex. The sequence goes on along the minus strand of VYZW01044736.1, from coordinate 17,857 downwards.
GAAGATTCTCTAGGGAACAGTTTACAAAATCTGTGACATTTTGTACTGAGTGTAAAATTATTGGACTAAAAAGAGGCCCTGTGGCTCAAATTTCCCTAATGAGTGTTACTAGTGTAAAGCTTCTGTCATGGTTTTTATTATGTAATTATATACGTTGCTCTGACAAGAATACTAAAAGAGTCTGCAGGCATGGCAAAAGATTTGCATTGTACGTAGCAGTATCAGTGAAATGAACACATCTTAATTATAAAAAATACAACTTTCTGAATTTACCACGGTGAAAGATTTTTATTTCCACCTTTTTTTATATGGATCATGGACAGACTAGATAAAAAGGCTTCTGTGTGGGTTTGTACTTGTGTCCTTGTAAAACTACATAGGAGAAAAAAAAAAGACTTTGATGAATTGCCTATGTCATAGGGTCCAATAAAAGCCTAGAAGTTGTCATTAATGAGTAGCTAAATATGCAGAGTTGGTTAATTTGCCTTTATCCTCTGCGTGGTTACATGGACATAAGTGAAATATACTGGATACCAGGATATCTGATTGGGATTAAGAGTAACATGATTTAGATTGTCTTCTTGACTTGTTATATCACTTTACATAAATCATTTCATTACATCAAGCTTGTCAGTTATTTCTTGTGCTGAAAGAAGACTTGTGACCATGTACTCAATAGACTCTTGGAAGTTCTGTGAGTAAAATTTTATCACGTTTGTCCATTCTGATGCCTTCTTTCCTGTCCACCTAATGATCTGTGCTTTATAGGGGAAAATTTTGCAGAAGTTTCTGTACTGATCACAGGCGATATTATTTAATATTGGTATTGAAGTTATCAAAAGAGAAAAATAACTTGTGCCAAAACCATGAACTGTATCATTGACTTTTCTGAAGTGTCATAGGTGTAACAGAAATCATAATTTTAAACAATGTACAGTGTCATAATAGAATCAATAATTTTGAGAAGTCTTAATTTCCTTTTTTTGGTTTCATCAGACAAATAAGAAAAATGGGGTCAGAAAGTTGTTCAACAATCAATTTCTATAGTTGAAAATTTTGTTAATATAGAATATAACCAGAAGTTTGTAGGGAACAAAAGGTTCAAAAGGATCCCGAATAAGAAATGTCAACAGTAGGCAGATGCAAAGCATTTTGATATTCCCAAATAAAATTTTTCAATGGTTTGTTGAATGGTGTTAGTTCAGAAAGGGAAATATGGACAGGAGAAATATGAACTCAGCTCACATGAGGCTACAGCAGCTCAGGCAGCTACAGAAAATTGTCAAAGGAATCAGCCAAGAAATGTGTCATTTTAGTTTAACAGCAGAAATAATATGACACTCCTTTTCCCCCATGTGTCCCCACAAAAAAGGTATTTAGATTTTCCTAATGGAATCATGATGTTTCCCAACAGAAAATCAAACCACTTTGATGAAATAATGATTTTCCCTTGGAAAAACTTGAAGACAAATTCATGACCTGCTGTCATTCTAATGTGCATCTAGTATTTTGTGCATAAGTGCCCTTAGAGGGCTGAAAAATCTTGAAAGACTGAAATTAAGGCTCCTAGTCAATATGCTGTACTTAAACAAGGCTTTCATTTGGCTCATCCTCATTAGTAAATCACCCAGATTATACATACCACACTTCAGTGGCTTCCTGCTCCTGATACAGTAAAAAGATTGCATACTTGATTCATATTTATACAGTTCTGACAACTAAGTAACTCGGAGCTTTTAAGGCTTTTTAAGTGTGGATACATCTCAGACTACGCTCCTGAACACTGCAACGTCATCACGCTTCAAAACTGTTGGAACAGCCTCTGGTGCACTGTTGGCTATAGCCAACTTAGAGCTCTCCCAAGGGTGGCTGGGTGCAGCCTGGGAACTAGCATGGGCCCGGGATGTGCACAGTAGGCAGTTGCGATGTGGACACCCTGTTTTAGAAGAGAAGACAGTTTTTAGTATGCACGCTGGTTATTGCATGCATTAGTTTGGACATATTTAAATTACTAGTATAAATGTAATCTTGGTGTTTTGAATGTGCTACATTTTGCATTGTGCTCATTCAGAAGTTTCATTAATAATTTTCTATTTCTATAGGCTGTACTTTTGAAAAGAACAACTTTAGTATTGTTTTACAATGTGTATCTGTAAATCCATCTTTTTAAGTGCATCTTGCTAATATTAATCCAAACTCAAAGTGTTAAAAACACCCCATGAAATACAGCATTTTACAATTCTAAATCAAGGACTGCACTGATAGGATTTTTATCATAACTTATAAAAGGCAGAATGAATAGCCTGTTTTTTTCATGCTGGAATAAATCGTACCCTGGAATCCTGCGCAGAAAATCCATTGCCTTTAGTGGAAATCTATTTCACCATTAAGGCAACAGTAATTTCTCTTCTCCATGTCCATATGGATATCTGCCTTTAGGGAAAATGAGACCATGATGAGACAGAGAGGGTAAAAGTTAGAGAGATTGTGCAAGAGGTCTGCCTGCCACTATGGTTTCTCTTATTTTGTATTCTCAGTGGGAATGACCTGTGCATGCCAGAGACCTGAGAACTAATGCTTTTTTGCTGAATCAAAAATGTTTCTCTGCAAACATCTTAAATAAACTTTCAGTCAGATGCACTGGATCGCCTGACCCAGCAGTGGTGGATCAGGGCTCCCGAGAGCTGAGGCCCTAAGAAAGCCACGTGCCCCAGGGCTCCCTATGTTTCTCCTCTAGAGCCGAAAGGCTCGACAGGCCCAGTCTCCATAGTCTGGAGTCTGAAAGCCCTGGGCACACCTGTGGGAATCAGGGATTTGGGGCCAGCTGCTGTGTGATGGGGAGCTGGGGTGTAGCTGCTGGGGCAGGAGCTGTGGGGTGGCGAGCCAGGCTGGCTGTGCAGGGGGCAGGGCTGGGGAGCCCCTGTAGCTGCTGGGGAAACCGAGGTGGGCGATTAGCAAGCGTGAAAGTACCAAGAATGTCGATTTTGCCGAGCAGCTGCTGGGTGCGGTGAGGTTATTTCCTGCAGGAAGTTTCACGTGCTGGGATTGTCAGAATGAAATATTCTCTCAGTTTCCAGTTCGTGGGAAATAAAAAAAAAAAAAAAAATTTTTGGTCTGATTCAGAGTAAAACCAAATAACCCTCCCTGGTTCCCCTCAAAATTTTTCCACAAATCAGAAATCCTACTGTTCAGCCAGCTTCACTCAACAAACAGACCAGAGTCTTCTGGAAGAATACACATTATTCATGCTTGGACTGAGATCTGATTTTGCAGGCCAATGCAAGGTTGAAATGGAAATCTGATCTTGGACAATTTACCCATTGTAATACTGACCTTCTAAATCAGCTGGCAATTTCTACATTTGATCAGCTCTTTCATCTTCACATATAGTATTAAAACTCAGCTCAGAAGCTAATCCAGAAGTGCTGATCAGAATTCATCCCGATGCTCTTCAGAAAACCAAATTAACATTTGGATTAGAGAGACAGATACCTATTCCCTGAATGTTTGGAATATTAAAACACAACTCACACTGCAGATGGTAAATGTCAGTACTAAGAATAATATCTAAATCACATGAAACTCAAGCAAAGGAGACATCCAGATAATGGAGGCCTGCTTTCATCTTGTGACAGAAAGCACAATAATGTTTTTTGGGGAGAAACTGTAGGTGTGGAACAAGCTTCCTCAATCTATATGGCATCTAAGTAGGACCATCTTCAGAGTTTCTTAAATGCCTTTCTGGCAAGGGTGTTTGCAGAGCTCACCCTGTGCCAGGTGGCAATTTTTACACCATTTACTACTCAGGATTCATTTTTAAACTTGTGGTTATATTCTTGGCCTTGACCATCTCTGATTCCAATGCCTGATGTGTTGGCCAAGAAAACAGCCATTCCCATCAGTAGGGGCTTGTCTGGGATTCATCACTGTGCCATAGATACTTAGGACAAGGTGTTTTTTTTTTATGGGAAGATGTGTCACCATCTGCTGAATTTGTGGTCTAGTGTACAGAGTGTGTGAATCATTGCAGTCCCCTATAGTAGATTTTGCATCTGGTTCCTGAGGTCTCAGCTCAGTCCTGTGTCACAGCCAGGACAGTGTCGTCACTCTTGCAAGACAAGCAGCTCTGGCCAAGTAGCATTTACCAGTTACAGTGGACTGCATGAGCTTACGTTAGCATGGAGAAACCAGCCAGCAAAGTCCTGTTGCTGTCAGGAACTGAGTGGTAAATAAAGTTCAGCTGAGTGAATCTTCAGCTGCAGTGAGATAGCAAACTCACCACTGGCGTTCCTAATCCATTCAGAATAAGTCTTGGGAGATCTCAGCGTATGTAGAAAAGGTGAGCTCTGGTGCCCTCAGTGCTGTGATTCACTCTCTGCCTGTACTCTTTGGTGATGTGGTCGGAGGTTGGGGAGCTGGGGTTACTGTAAGTACCCCAGGTCGAGCTTACAGAACTTACTTGTGGTTTTCCTAGACCCCTGACTACTTACTGAGCAGCACCCCTTTGTGCAAGTACCATTGGCTTCAGACAGAAGATGATGCTACTAATTTAACATGGAAAACTAGTAAAATCTGACTTCAAGCAGTTACTTTAGCCAGGCTTTGCTCCTTGGTAATCAGTTTTATTTGGAGATACTCCCTAATCTGTTAGGGAAACGAGCATACAAATAAATGCCTTTCTTCCACAAGTAAAGAGACAAAGAAGAGATTTTTTTGTGTATGCATTACTTGCTGCAAGGTGGCAATCAGCACCATACAGAGGGAGACAATGAATGATTCTTACATATTTTCAGAGAGTGGGCTGAGGTTATGCTGCTCCAAAAAAAAGAGTAAAAAAACTCTTTTGACAAAGACTTTTGTTGAGTCCTGTGTGGACTCATCCACTCCTATGTGGACTCATCTTTGCAGTTTGCTGATATATTCCAGAGGGTTTTCTGGATTATGTTTTTTATGTGATAATATCAGATTATTTTTATCACAGAATATAAGAACATATCTTTTAAATGTGCTACGGGGTTTGAGACTGTAAGGTCTTTGTAAAATTATTACCTTAGCAGTGGTTGCACAGCCATGTACTACTTGTGATATGTGAGTGTTTCTGTAGAAATGAACATTAATAACTGTATTTTTCTGAAAACAATGGAGAAATACTTGGCTACATAATGAACACCAGGAATAATGTTCATTATTCATAGAAGCTTCTAGAAGATGCTTAATTTTACACAAAATATTTATGGTTCAGGAACTTAGTCTTTTCCAGCTTCAGGTGCTTTCCCACTTCAGCTTAATAGGGAGATACCTCTGTTTCCTATTTTTGTTTTCAAGGTCACTATTGAAGTAATTGCTTTTTGCAGAGAATTAGCAGATATCCCATCTTTTCCTAAATCTCCTTGAGATACCTTTATGAAATATCAGTGCAAACCCTGTTTCTCTCGCTGCAAAATACTGTAAAAGCTGAAATCTCTTAAAGCTTTGAAACTCAAACCAAAGTTGTGTTCAGTCATTAGGGGTCTGTCTTAGTCTACTGAGCCTGAGCTCTCACAGGACTGAGGCTGCATGGCTGATTCAACACCCACTGATGCCAATGGAGAAGTCCATTCAAATCCTTACATAGCAACCTAATGACATCAGAAGATGGCAGGTGCTATAACTCATGTGCAGATTTAATACAACAGCTGGTTCAAAAATAGAGATGTACTAATATCTGATAAACTGCCTTTTAAAGTTATTCTCAAATTGGAGTGTTGAAAGTGTGGCCACTTTTGTTTAGGGGCTTTTTCATCAAAAATACTTGGCAAATTGCTTTAAGAAGCAGTATGGAATTATCCCAGCAAAATGGTTCTAAAGCATTTTCATTTTTCAGAGACTTGCTACTTGATAAATAAGTCTATAAAGAAGAGGATCTTGAAAGGCCAACACCTTGATTAAAAAAACAGAAATAAGAAAAAGTCACAAAATACTTCATTGCAAGCACAAAACTGAAGTTTTTTTAATGATATTGTTGGAAAAAGTAGCATTTATCCATTTGCTCTAGAAAATACAAATAGCTTTATTTAATAGTGGGAAGCAATCAATTAAGAAAACACCAAAACACTGCATTGGTGTGACTTTGAATCCCTTCCTAGACCATCAAAGGCAGCCAGCTTCTTAATCTTGATTGTGAGAGCTCATCGAGTAAGAGGAACGGGTATTATGGAGATAACTGAATTGCACCTGCATAGGGTATCCACAGTTGTTTCAGTGGAGAAGACTTTAAAAGTATATTGCCCATGTACTTTCATCTCAAGTTTCCTGTGTTTATTTTGCTAGTAAAATGTTGTATTCATGGAAAGACATAAAACTCTTGGGATAACTCCATGTACACATTAGTCAGAAATTCTGCTGTAGTTCTTAGCAAAATGTATTTTTAGGATTATAGCTCTGGAGTGTTTGTAATTGTAGTCCTAGGAGTGGTTCAAAAGCTAGCACTAGTTATACCTTCTACGGCTTAGGGGCAGATCCTTCAATGCTTATTGAGGAAAATTGCTCATTGTTTCAATGGGAATTTAGCCTCATCAGTAAGCACTGCAAAGTCAGGCCCCTAGAGAGTGCCACTTCATAAATCAATTATAATTAATTCATCAAAGAAAAAAATATTAATTCTGATTCAGTTTAGAACACCCAATCTCATTTCAATTCATTAGTTACCTAATCATGAAGGAAATTAAAATATAGTTAGAATTAATCATGTGTGACTTAGCAGTCCAAAAGACCTTCAGCTAACAGATCGAGTTAAAACTTTCCACTGATGCAATATGCTAAACAAATATGACTGGGGATTTTGTTAGATCAGATCATCGTTTGTGCATAAGCTGTTGTGAGGTAAGCCTAATGTAACATTGTTGGTAAGGCATGATGAAGAGAAAGCATTTCTGATAAAGGATGTGGTTATCTAAGGAAAACAAATGCTACTTGAGATTAAAATCCTGCCTCTCCACTTGGGAGCTGTGTTGACAACAGAAGTGATGACAGCAGTATCTGTCATACTGATGCCATTATGGAAGAGATGGAGAAGTTGCCTCTGCTTTGCAAATGAACTTTGCTTATTTTTTTAAAAAAGTACTAGATGATGTTTAACACAGGAACTATATTATCCAGTAGTGGGGACCAGTCACACTGCTTTGGGACTGGTCATATTACTTTGGGACTATGAAGCAGTGGTTGGTGCAGCCATGCTCAGATAGGAACCTGTTGGGCTGCTTGTCCTGAAAAAGCTTTGTCCCCTTTCTAGAGAAACTAGACAAAAGCAGTAGTTTGTGGTCCTATCTGTTAACAGGACAAGAAGTCACACACATGTGAACTTGTATCGCTTTTCTTTTTTTTTCTTTACAATAATTCTGTACAAACTTTCAGAAGGTCGGAACCAACCTGTTTATAAAACACATCACAGCTGTGTAAATAAAATACCTTCCTCTAACAATTACGTAAGCACCAGGACAAAATGCAATGCTGCTGAATTCTGATTGTACTATTGCAGAATCTCTGTTTGCTGTGGAGTACATTTGCAGCCTAACTGTAATGTTATGCTGTAAGTTCAGCTGTAAACAAGAAAATAAAACACCTGATGGGAAATGGGGCTGAACAAGCTTTGGAATGGTAATTTTTGCATTTCCTATCTATTTCTGTTTCAAGTATGCAGCCATTCTACTGCACTGGGAGAGATTCTTGTGTCTAATGAATTGCATTTCTTTTGAATAAATTCAGCAGGTAATACTTTGATTACATTTTGATATTCACATCTCACTGAAGAGAATGGGATTTGTTCTTTCTCTTTGTGCTGCAGCTGAATTGGATAGTTTTCTGTAAGAGAGAAGCAAGAATGTGACATCATGCCTAAACCCCAAGTTTACTGCACAGTAGTTTGTATATTCAAACATAATGAGAAATAAATGTGCCTCAAATTTGTAATTACTAAAACTGCTGCATTCATGGTTTGCTCTGTTTTCTTTTACTGCTCATGGAATGACAGCACCGTGGTTACAGTTCCATTGAATACACATAATTAATTTTCTAGGACAAATAAGATAATAAAGCCTGCCTATGAGTGTATGCTTTCTTAATTAATTACAGTTGCTTTGATTAGTTGGCTTTAGTTTCTTTGGTATCAGTAACAACAGAACCTCAGAAAGTGTCCATGCAGTACAGGTGCTGTGGGTTTCTATATGTCCAGTATTAATATGGTTTCATGGGTAATATCGGAAGCCTCTGATATTTTTCTTTTGAAAATAAAGTATAGGGTATAGCAAACTAAAGAAAAATGTGCCAAGAAGAATCCTATTCTTCAGTATTTCTGTTTGTGCCTAGAAAGTTAGATGAGCTCGTCATGAAGATGTTTTGAAAGTATGTTCAATACATGCTCTGCACAATATCTGAATTATTAGTTGTGCCTTATATTTTACCAAGGAGGTCTCAATTCAGATCTTCATGGTAATGAATTGCTTGCTTTGCCATCAGAAGCAGCTTAACTCTGAATCTGAAGCAACCCTGCTCAGAGGACACATCAACAGCTGCTGTCTGTACATGCAAATAGCAGGGACGTGAGACAAACACTTTCAGTAGGGCTTTTCATCGCCAAATTATGTTTCTGGAAAACAGGTCGTATATTATTATATTATTGTCAGTATTATTATATTCAGAGATAATATTCCCCGGAATTTCAGGCCATTTATAAAACCTTTTTCAACTCAGAAGTTCTTATATGTATCCAATGCAGGAGATACACTACCTAGAATGAAATCTTTCTCTCCTGGGGTGAGAGTGGACCTATAAATCACTGGACCTTTATCCTACTCCTGGACAGTATTAGTTGGACTCCAGAGCCTTATCCTGCAAAAACTGCCTGAGCTACTTGGCGTAGATCAGAACAAATTGGAAAGAGAAGTAGAACTTGGGATGAACAGTATTTTTTCTTCTCTCCTAGTCGTCTTTTGGAAATAGTAGAGAAGGACCTTCTACTGTCTTCTTACCTGGAAAGTAAACTGCATTAGTGAAAGACTGGATCATTGTACCACAGGGGAACAGGACACACTCCTTCCCCTATTACTCCTTACAGGATATTTGGCAAGTGAGAAGGCAAATAGCCAGATATTGTTCTGTTTCTGGGGAGCTGTTATTTTGCCAGTTTCTGTGGAAGAAAAAGGAGCATGACCTGCCTTCCCCCACTGCTGAGGGGAACAGGAATTTGAATTCCTTTTTGCTTCCCTTTCTATTTTCTGAATGTATGGTTATGAGATTGTAATTTTCATTGTACCTTTCTTTCTTTTTTCATTTTAATGTATGGTACTTTAAGAAAAAATAGTTTTGAAATAATAAAACTCTACAAATTTTAAGGATGTAACTGACTGAATGGCACATACAGGTCTAATTGAAGACTTCAGCCAGTAACCAAGGAATCAGCAATCCAAATTTTCTGCCATACCTGGGAAATGTCAGTCAGCTAAAGTCTCTTTCTGACAGCTGTGGTGGCTTTTGTTAGCAGAATTTGATCCCTGTCCAGAGCTATGGGCTTTGTCCCACAATTGGTGAAGTCAAAAAGAGTTTTCTCATTGCTTTCGGGGGTTGATTGGTCCCATTATTCCCACAGAAATACTGGCTGGTCCAAATCCCTTCTAGGAGTAATCTGAAGGCTACTGAAGTCAGAGAAGAGGTTCCTGCTGACATCAGTGGGCTCCAAATCAGGCTTGAGCGCTTCCAACATAGAGCCAAATAACAACTTTAGCATATGTCAGGGAACTGCTTACAAAGTATAAAAAACTCATTGGACAATGGATAAAGTAGTATTTAACTAAACACCCATGTTTTAGTGAACTTTCATTGTTGATGGGTTGGAAGGACATATTCTGATACTACATCAAATACAGATTGCAAGCTGGCTATTTAGTTTAAAAGGGCACTTAAAGTTTTCCAGAATCATAAATTAATCATGGACTCTTAAAGTCACCGAAACAAGTAATTTGTGCATGATGACTTAAGTGAAAAGTAGTGAATTTACCTCCAAAAACTGCATGCTTGGAAAAATAGATTGATTCTCTGCCACAACTTGTTTTTAGAAAGATTTATCATGAAACTTGAATTCCTCTGATACTTGTGTTACACTCCAATGAATGCTGTGGGTCTTCTTGCGTGAGCAAATATTATTTCTGTGAGTAATGGCTGCAAAGACTGAGCCATCTGGCAGCAACTGACTTCTTTTTGCTTCTTACTGCTTCAGCTGCCTTATTGTGGTAGCTAAATGAGATATTATAATTAGGGACCCACCAACACTGTATTCATTTTTAGAGGTCAAGCTCTGAACACTTTTGTGACAAATCTCCCAGTACTGTCTGTGGGAATGTTATTTATGTCAGGATTAAGGCCCGTATTTGACTGTTAATTTCATGGCACTGTTGCACAGCCCGATAATAGGGAAGCTCATAAAATAAAGATGCACTTAGCTCTGTGACTAAACTCTGAAATGCATGTGAAAATTGTTTTTCTTTTTATAATTACAGCTGGCATTTCAGTGCTCTCTGCCAGCCTTCACTTTCCTTCATCCACATACCCTTTATTTCTTCCTGATATTGGCACAAAAATTGATTTGATCACTTCCCAACACATTTGTAGAAAAGATCTTCCATACTTTATAGCTGGTCCTGACAGGATTGCTGAAACTAGATAACTGATGTATATCCATATAACCTCCTTGACTTTCATTCTGGTTTATGTTTGCAGAGGATACAGGTGCAGATCTGTGTTTTCTTTCTGACTAAACAAACAGATAAGATAGTCTCTTTTTAATGCATTATGAAGAACAGCAGTTACAGCTGTTTTTCCCACCAGCTACATTTTGCAGCTATAGGAGCTATTCATTTCTCTGAAAAGCCTGCATTTTTTATCTTTGCTTCTGACACACAGCAAACCTATCCCTCCATTTCCCACATCTGCTGCAGCAAGAGACCTGTCAGTTCTTGTGCTATCTATGTCTATGTTAGCAAGTAATTTGGTACAACACAAGTAAATCAGTACATCAAAGCTGCTGGTGCTTATGTTTGTCATGGCTTCATTATGCACATTTTGGGATTTTACTCCAGCCTAGGGTTATTCTGGTCCCTTGACCAAAACTGACCCCTCTGCTCCTCTGGTCATCAAGACAGGCAGCAAGTGGGGAACAGCAGGGTAGAGTTGGTGTTAGGCAGTGAGAGTGGAAGGAGGCTCCCAGAGGGATACTGATCCCTCATGTTGCTTTTTAGCATGCACTGTATGGAGAGTGGGCCAGAGCCTCCTGCTGCTCCAAGAGCCCCTGGGGTAGCAGATGAGACCTGAGCACAGCAGAAATGTCCCTGCAGGTGTCTGCTGTGACCCTGCTTCTACCCCTGACTCCCTGTCCAAACTAAAGAACAACTGAGCTCCTGTGCTATAGGGACTGTGCACAACACTCTGAGCTGGGTCTGCATGGCCACCCCACAACCACCTATCTGGTATTCCTGCCCGTGCACAAATTTTCCTCCATCCCCATGCCCCTGGGTGCTGAATTATATGTCATTCTCTGGATTAGGGCTCCCTCAGACTATATGACATGTCAGCAAACGTGACAGAGAACTGCTTTCCCCTCCCTCCTGCAGGACCCACCACCCATTCCTGATCCTTTATCTGCAGGCTACCCACCAAAGCCAGGAATGAAAGCAGTTCTGTACTTGACACCATTCCCACAAACTCCTGGTCCCTGATGCTAGAGCAACTATGGGATATGCACCACAGGGTAGGAGACCTCAGAAACAGAACTGCAGAAGCACTGCTCCCCCTCCACAGTGCTCACAGTAGTTTTCATTGTGTGAGATGTGGAGGGGTGGGGAGAGACGCAAGGGAAATTTGTCACTTTACCACAGCTCCTACATACACGTAAAAGAAAAACTTCTCTGTTCATCTCATTGGCCAGGCAGGGATGGGATCCACATGGTTACTGTGCGTACTGACACTGTCCCCATACCGTCAGGCTATAAAGCACCGTGTTGAAGGAAAGGAAGATGCCATGAAGCACAAGCCTCTGTATGGGACTCTAGCGGGGTTGTATTATGGCATGCTGCCTGCCCAGTTGGACAGTCACTGGCACACAGCTAGGCACTTGTGCAGGCTGGGACTAGGAGCGGAGCTGCTGATGCAGCTAGCTGTCACATAGAGGCATTCACCCGCAGCTCATAACCACAGACTATTTTTAAAGGCAAAAAAGTCTTTGTAACGTACATCACCTCTTCTCAATCATGACCCAAGTGACAGAAACCTCATGTAATTACTATTCCACTATAATGACCCGCACAGAAAAACAGTATACTGACCTGGATTGGACTCTGGAGCAGTGACACAGATTTGCTGAGGCAAAAGCACTAGAAGCAAGCCAGAGAGGTACTCCTGTTTGTGCTTTTGTAGTGATCTTCTGTGGGATCCATGGACAGGATCCCAGAGTGGCACTGGGGAGTGTGCTCACAGCTATGTTGTTCTGTATCCCAGAGCACAGAAGTCCAATTGGGCAACAGAATCGATGCTGGTTCTCACCAGGAGACCTATTCAAGCTCTCCAGAACAGGGATGCTCCTCCTGTGCTGCCCCCAAAGAGTGGTTGTTGCCCTTGCTCTTCAAGAACGATTTTCATCCTTTCAAATTTAAGGTTGTTTGGCTCATCAGTCTTCTTCATGCATCAATCATGATGCAACCTTCTGAGACTGACAGTGCTTAGCCTGCTACTGGAGAAACTTTCAGCCCTTTCATGGCACAGGATAATTTGCACCTTGCTGGATCTTCTGGAATTTTGCACCTCACCGTTGCAAAAGAGATGAAGACCAATAGAAAAAGATGAAAAAAAATCAAGGTTGTCCATGAAGGGATCAGAAAGGGTGGATGGACAGCAACTGATGTAGGGAAGTTAAATAAGGATTCCAAGCTAGGAGTAGAGAAGATGGAGGAGGAAGGAGTGCTAGAGATTCAGAGTCAGGGGCTGACAGTGGATGATAAATATGGCAGCAGATATAGAGCATTTGGTTCATTTCATAGCACCTGAAGGACCTCAGGTTGTGGCAGAAACACTTGATGGTTTAAGAGCTTTTTGATGTTCATGCATGTGGGGTAGATCTTTGTGACAGTGCAGCCCACTGTTTGGACTGGACCTTTAGATCCTCTTCAGGGGCAGGTATGCCTTTCATTTACACTTAGAGCATAACTTCTGGTATAGTTTTTTCCTAAAGGAGAAAACCAAGCAGCCCTGCCGACAAAACTGACATGCACTAAGTGGAAATAGTCAATGGATTTGTTTCAAAACTGGTTTGCTGCTCTAAACTGAAATGCTAATGCAGATTGGCCAGTGAGTCCCTAAACTGGCTTTTCATGCTGTTGGTGTGAATCTCTGCTCCTCTTTCCCTTTATTTTTTCAATTCTCCTGCACAGTCTTCAATGTATTATCCTTTTCCCAACTATTTTTCTAGTCTCCCAGTATCCCTGTCTGCTCTTCTTGGCACACTAGCTCTTTCTTCCCCTTGTCATCCATCTTCTCCTTCTTCCTTTTTCTTATCTTTGTCTTCTGGAGCAACAAATCAATTCTGGAAGTTTTTATTATTTTTTATTGCTTCCTCAATGCCTGTCTCTTCTTCCTCATGATGGTGTTCAGCCATGCTCTTCCGATACTCTTGTTTGCCAAACCATCTTCCTCTCTTCATCCTGTCCTCAGATCTTGCCTGAATTCCATCATGATTTCCAGCTGCATCTCTAGCGCTCAGGCACTTTTTTTTCCTGTGGGTTCTCTCAGGCAACACTTCATACATAAATAGCTCCTATCAAGTACCCACTTGACGGTAAAGTACATCCTGCAGCTTCTGCGTTCAACCATCTGCAATTATGTGGTCTCATCTGCTGCTACCTTAGCTGACATTATCTCTTCCCTTTTAATGAACGAATGTCAAACACGTCTCTTTACTGCCCTCTGTTAAGGGGTTCCTGTGTTCAGTGTCTGCTTGCCATTTTAAACATATGGTGTAGGACAGCCTGGCTCCGTCATTGAGACCCAACAATTAACTGCTTGCTTGCTGTGTTCATACAGTGTGATTTTTTTTTAATCTTTTACCTGTAAGGTCTTGTTTCTGCTTGCAACACACAACTCTCAGAGCACTCTGCAGATGAGATCCAGAGCATGCACCCTGCAATCTGCAGCTGAACAAGCCATGAGGACAATTCTTTTTTCACCACAGACAAGTCCAATGCACTCTCCTGTTGACACTTTTGCATTTGATGTTTTTATTGGACACTTGTGTGGTTGTAATACTGGTTGAATGAGCTGCATCATTGCAAAGTTGTGGAGAAACTATTTTGTATTGCTGGACCTGCTTCTTTTCTCATAGGTAAATAATATAAGTAACATCACAGTTAAGAAAATGAAAACCTTGGACACAATTCTGTTCATGTGACCAACAATGGATGTTTTCACCTTGTATTCAGTAACAAAAAACTTGAAAAAATATTTTTATTGCCTCGATGTCATGATGTCTGTCAGATTTGCATTGAGAAAAGACTTACCTTTTTATTCCCCAGATGCTGATTTTTAGGTGACATAAATTGTCTACTAATATTAGCAGGTTTTACTACCTTAAAAATATGCCAAAATTCCTAAGAACACATTCTTAAGTTCTTTCAAACCACCCTTTAAGCATTTAAGTTTGATAAATTAGGTTAGTGGTTTAAAATTCATGTTTTGTGATATGGGAATACAGCTCATTTTCTTCAGGAAAATGAGAAAATTAAGTCTTCTCTTTGGAGACCTCCTTAGTTACAACATGGGTGTGATGATATTCACCCTTTAATAACGCATATAATTTATTTCAACATGACTGTGACGGCTGAGATATCCAAACTGACAATTCATAACGTATCGACTTAATTAGCACTTCCAGTCCTCTTTGTGAAAATGAACAATTCGGCTGAATCTTGGAACAATAAGGTGATTCTAATTCAAACTGCATGACCCAAAAGAAACCGGAAGAATGCTGAATTATTTCAGTAGAGCCCACAGAATTATATTCTAAAACTTTAGCTTTAAAGCAATCAGGAGTCATAGAACCACAGAATCACAGCCTAGTTGAGGTTGGCGACCTCAGGAGGTCTCCAGTCCAACATCTTACTTAAAGTAGTGTCAGCTAGGAAATCAAACCAGGTTGCTCAGGATTTTATTCAGTTGAGTCTTGAAAATCTGCAAGGATGGAGACTGTACAACCTCTCTGGGCAACCTGCTCCAATGTTTGACTGTCCTCGTGGTGAAAAAGTTTTTCTTATATCCTGTCAGAAATTCTCTTGTTTCAATTTATGTTCATTGTCTCTTGTCCTCCTACCATCCTGGTGGCTCTCTGCTGAACTCGCTTCGGTTCATTAAAACCTGTTTTTTTGTTGGGAACCTAAAACTGTATGCAGTATTCCAGGTGTGATCTAACAAGTGCCAAGTAAAGAGTAATAATCACTTCCCTGGATCTTCTGTCTGTGCTTAGTACAGCCCAGGATACTGTAGGCCATCTTGGCTGCCAGAGCGTGCTGCTGGCGCATGTTCAGCTTGCTGTCTGCCAAGACCCCCAGGTGTGGGACTTTGCATAGATTATTGTCAAATTTCATAATGCTCCTGTCAGCCTGTTTCTCCAGCCTGTTCCTCCAGCCTGTCTAGGACCTTCTGAATGACAGACCTGCCCTCAAGTCTGTTCCTTCCAATTTGGTATCATCTGCAAGTTTGATGGGAGTGTACTCCATCACATCCTCCAGGTCATTGATAAAGATGTTGAACAGGACAGGTCCCTGTACAGAGCTATGTGGTAGTCTACTTGTTATAGGCATCCAGGTAGCATATGACCCATTAACTACTAACCTCTGGGCCTGACCATCCAAGCAGTTTTTTGCCCATCTAACTGTCCTCTCATCCAGGCCATAAAGCTCTAACTTGGATACTAGAGACAGTGTGGAAAATCTTAATGATGAAAAGTTATGCTTAAAACAATGTCATGGGATGAACAGTCAGCCTTCTTGCCACTCTACCTGAGGGCTAGGTTCAGTCAGCGAACAGAGAATGTGCAGGCAGGCACTGCTTCCCAGTGGGGATCTGCAGTTGGCATGCTTTCTTTACATGTAGATGTCTGCTCACTCTTCCCCCCCGCCCCCATCCAAGAACTGATCACGCTTAACACCCTTTAAAATGTTGAGAATTCCTCTATTTATGTGTGATTACTGCATTGTAAAGGATCCAGGCTTTTTACTGGCCTCTTCTTGTAAAGACTTTTCATTGATGAAACAGAAGATGACAAGACTCTTTGTATACGACAACCCTTACTGGGTAAGATATGATTAGGTAAGGAGACCATTTAGACCAACTCCCACAGAATAAAAGCCTCTGCCAGACATGACTCTGGAAACCATGAAATCTCACAAATGTTCACCTGTCTTTGGAAATGTATCATGTTTATTATGTGCTATTTGTTTTTACAACTGTGTATCTTAATGCCTGATCACTGAGAATTTTTTAACATTAAATAAAATCTGCCTTCATAGCTAGCTAGTTGCAAATAGTGCATTATTCACCTGGTTTATTTTTGCCTAAATACTCTGCATAACCTCTGGGCTTCTAAAGCATCCACAGAACTGAAGAACTTAATAACTGCCTGCTACCTCTGAAGACAGAAAATTATTTCCCATTTATTTTAGAACTGTGTACAACTTGATGGTTTAATCCTTGTCAGTCCATTTGAGTCCTTTGCTTGCTCACTCATCTTCATGGTTGTAGGTATTTCACCATGAGGACGGGATTCAAATGCTTTCAACACTTAGGAACTGGCACAAAATCACTGAATATCATGACACACTTGTGTCATTGGAAATTTTAAAACAAATTTATTTCAGATGCTTTAAAGATGCAGTCCTGTAAATTAGGAGTAAACCTGCCACCACATATGTACGTACTAGATTATCCTAAGTACAATGGAGTTAGTTAATTGCATTCAATTTAATGATTTTGAGAGGTGGAAACTTGATATTCTGGTAGACTTTTAATGTCATTTTTAAGCTGCTACTGCTGCTAAGGGACAGTCCCACAGTCTGTTGCATTCATCTGTCATTCATCAAGGGACAACAAAGATAAACAAAAGATGATGTCATGGCTGTGCATTCAGCCATCACAAAGCTGCTCTGCTACAGTTGTCATCACAATATGGGACAGAAAGAAAATGTACACCACCACTTGTAGGCTAAATGCCGGCTCCTGGCAGGGACTTGCACAGCAGTGCAGTCTCCTCCCCCAACACGGGAGATGGAGCTGACCGTGATGCTAATCAGGAAAGCCAGAGGCCTGTCAGCCATCTGAGCCACCTGTCCCTATAGACCCATGCTTTCATGGGATGCTCCATAACTATAGTGATACATACACATCCTCTTACTATTTACCTTTTTCTTAGTAAACTTTTAGAGCTGATACTTTAAACTTCTAGGCTCATTTCTTCACAGGGGTGGTCAACGTTATCCCAATACATTATTTTAAGGATATCTCTTTTCACTATCATACCCTTTGTATAGCAGAGTGAAAATTTCAGTAATTTTGTGAGATGTTTTCTAACGCAGTTGCTTATTCTTCTCCTAGTGCTTTTGTCTCATATCAGGTTTGGGGATCTGCTTTTCATTAGGCAAGAATTTTCTCCCAAGTTTTAAGATAAGTGTATGCTGGTGTCTCATCCCCTTGTGTACTGAGCCAGTCACCACATAAAGGCACCTTTCATGTAATACCAGAACCGCTTACCGAATGTCCTGGTTTCAGCTGAGTTAGAGTTACTTTTCTT
>VYZW01044728.1:39457-55740 GCA_013401315.1 Balaeniceps rex | reverse complement strand
CACATCCATGTTTGAATGCTGTTGCCTGTAATCTTTAAGCTTACTGTTGTGTTTTTGATTTTCAAGATAGTGAAAAGGACTTTTTGTGTATTGTGTGAATACTGTAAATCTGATGTTAACAGAATGGAATTTTCTTTCAACTGTATGTAGGGATGCAGTGCTGCCCAGAATTAGATATCTTTAAAGAGTTTAAAATGCAATAAACACTACATAATAATCGCCTTGTTACTTTCAATGCAATTCAAGTCTTTAAGAGGTATGTGTTTAATATTTCCTACTGTGTAGGAGAATTTGCAGTCAGCCATAGCACAGAGCAGTGGAATGGCTGATAACAGACTTCTAAGGCAAATGTAAATTCAAAGACAGATGCCACCAAATGATTACAATGTTCATGGCAAGAATGTATGCTGAAAAACTGTTTGTTGGAAATGAAACAGCTAAACAATAGGAAATACAAATACTGTATTAAAAGGAAAACTTTCTTTTCCCCACTCTTGACATNAACTAACAATGGAGAGTACAGCTGATAAATGAGCTGCTTGCAACATAAATTGTTATTGTAGTTTCATTATTTATGCTAGGAACTCTTAAACACTTAATGTTGATTATTAAACCATTAATGCTACGTTANACTGGTGTTTCTTCCCAGAGTTCAGAAAGATGTGTTGATAATAGCACATATGCTACTGAGAATATAAGTCCTGTATCCTTTTTTTTCTTTAAGACTTTTTAAGATAAGAAACCAACATAACCTGAACACATGGCTTGCTCAGTGTTTAATTGCAAGTTTTCATTCTTGGACTTTAAAACACAAGAATAAATGTTTAGTATTTGTGTGAATCGAACTAAAATGAATCCCATTTTTACAACTAAGCTATTCCTAGCTTCTTGATATACGAGAAATGGAAATAAAGTATCTTTGAATTTCTGTTACAAATCTGATTGTCTCTGTCATTGAACGTTAAGTAAGTTTCTTTCCTAATAAATCTACTCATGTCTTCAAGCTTAGTCCATTAATTTGGATGCTTAGTTATTCTGTGGTGTTTGTGGGTTTGGGTTTTTTTGGTGCCATCAGTTAGTATTTCACTTCAAGCTTACTTTTTCAGCAGTTAGACGACTGTTGGAATTGTGTGTCCCCTAAAAAGGGCAGCTTATCCTGCAGTTGGTTAAGAAATGACAGAAATCTTGCAATAAAAATGTAGGCCTTAAGCCTTTATAAAGCACGTAGACTTCTATAGCGTTATCATAAAGATGCCACTGCTGAGATTGGCCATCAGACTGCCTTTATATTTGCGTTGTAGTATCAGTTTGGAGTACTAATTAACAACTGTATGCAGTTGGTAAGCATGCAAGGTCTGCATGTTACAACAGATACGAGGGAAAAGAGACATCACTTGTGCTTTCTTGTGAAGCTGTGGTGCAAGCAAGCATAGTTCTTGTTGGAAAAGAACTGCAGTGTGTACTAGTCAGCAGGAGGGACAGTAGAGTGTACTTCAGTGCTGTGTCTGTAAGGCATTGAATTTACATTTTTAAAAAAAGCATTATCCTTCATAGTAGTATTCAGGACTTGACCATACATGTAACTGAATTCACATGTGGACAAAGCACTAAAAACTTGCTGCTTCTAATTTTGGTGTGCCTTGTATTGTCTGTTTATGGAAGTGTGCTCATAAAAGGACCTGCATCTTGGTCCCTCTGGTGAAATGAGTGCTGGTTTTCTTGATACGGAGGGATACCACATGCAGACAGCAGCGTTGCCTTTTTGACTCTTACTGTTCTAAAGCAGACACCCATACAGGGGCATGGGGGCTTGAGACTGGGCGGTGGGTGTTTTGGGAAAAACTTAACAAGAAAAAATAAATCAAAAATTAAAGTAAAATTATAACTAAGTCCTAATTACGGACATTGCATGAACACCTACTCCTTTTGAAACTTGTCTAAGCGACACAATTCAGCTACTGCCTGGATGTGTTACTTCTTCCAGTGGCTAAAATGTTTGTCTTGCACCTTCCATTGCACGTATCTGTAATAGGCCTAGCATTTGCCCTTCCTTATTTTGCACAGGTATAAATGATAAAACTAGGTAACTTGTAGTAAATTGGACTGGGCTTTCAGAGCATAGGAAACATGGTGCTTTTCTAGTAATTACCTTCACATTTCACTGTAACGAGCACCTCCACAACAGATTCATCTATGTGAAAAGTGTCATCTTAAGAGCTCGAGCCCAAGATAAATATAATCTCAAATTTTCTAGGAATGCTAAGCAAAAAGCAAGTAGCTTATTTAAGTAAGCACCTCCCACATGCTTTCTCCATACTGGTTTTGGCAGCCTGACAAAAGTTATGTTAGAATTTTAAGACTGTCCTGTCCACTCTAGGATGCCATGTTATCATCCCACACACGCACCCCCACCCCCTGAAAAAGGAAGAGATCTAGGTACTTGAAACAACTGATACTTTAATATAAGTGAAGTAGCAATGTCAGTTCAGTACAAGTTTGTAGTGCAAACAAAAGTTGTCCTTGGAAGAACAGTAAGTTTTGTAAACTTAGTTTCAGTTGTCATACCAACAGTTTATTGTTCAAAGAAAAAAAAAAAAAAAAAAAACAAAAAAACCAGTTAACATAACTAGTGTGCCTTAGAGTTTATCAAACTGCATAAAACATACAAAAATATTTCTCTGAATGCATAGACTTACTGTTGTTATTACAGTCAGATAGTGAATAAAATTTTAGTCTTATCACGTTAACAGTTATTCTT
Organism: Balaeniceps rex; assembly: GCA_013401315.1. Taxonomy (NCBI): domain Eukaryota; kingdom Metazoa; phylum Chordata; class Aves; order Pelecaniformes; family Balaenicipitidae; genus Balaeniceps; species Balaeniceps rex. Next base: position 52,982 of record VYZW01044728.1, on the reverse strand, counting down.
TGTGGAAACTAGAGCAAATAAAGCTTTTTTAAACCAGCTGCTCCTATAGCTGAATGTTCAGTAATTAGTGGAGGCAGTTTTTACACTGATTTCCTAAACAAAGGAACTGAAAAGAAATTACATACTCTTATTTTTGAGCCATTTAACTACTACTGTTTTTCAAACAGTTATTGCACATAATCTGAACTAGCCTCCAAGCTATGCTGAGAAGATAAACATACAATTGTTAAAATAAAAATTCCTTTCCTGTCCTACAAGAAAAACAAAGCGGGAGCCATAGTTAGGAAGTTTTACTTCATACTGTGTCACAGTTTTTAGCTTACCAGGAGTTGAATTGGGCTTTAAAGTAGCCCAGCTCCTGGAGACAGAAGGGCCAGGATTGAGAATGGGGTTTTAGCAGAGTTTAAGGGATAAGATAGATATAGAGCAAGTGGGAAAGGATGATAATTATTTTGAACGCACTAAGCAAGAATTTTAAGCCTAGAGTAACTTGGTAAAATCCTGAACCCAGAGTCAAGCGTCTCTTCTGCTGGCAGAAGGGGTTTCTGTATTCTGACATGCATGCTTTTACTGACCTCGCTCGGAGGAGCCACTTCAAGGATAAAGCAGCTGTGCTGCAGGAAGCTAAGACAGGGTGGCAGCCATGCTGCTCCTACCAAAACATGTTGATTGTACTATTTATAGTCTGAATGTCAACATTACAATCCAGATCAACAACAACAAATGCTGCATCAAGCTGTGCACAAACTCTGCTCTAATGCAGCTTAATAAAGGAGAGATAAAAGGAAAATCAATACTGTTGGGGAAAAAACAAAAAGCAGCTCATGTCCAGAAAAAAACAACTCCCTCACGCCTCCACCCACCCCTGTACCCAGTTAAGGTTTTTTGGTGCAAAGGTCATCATCATAGTTTTTGGTACGAAAGAAGACAAAAAGCCTCCTAAGGTATAACATTGCAGACTACCATGTTAACAGGAAAAGCTTGAGGCTGTTAATACTCCAGCAATGCTGCGACTTAAATACTTTGTTCGGTCTGAAAGGGAGTGACTTCGAGGTGTGTTTTAATGATGACTTTTGCCATTCATAAAACCCCAGATGGATGCTTTCATTACTGACTTGCTTAAATGCAAATTAAGCAGGCTGTAGCNTCCCCCCCCCCCCCCAAAAAAAAATTCAGTTGAAAGCACCTGGAGGCATTAAGCCCTTTTGGTACTCATCTGGCTAAAACTGTGGCCACTATGTAAAAGTGATAGTAGACTGCAACATGTAAAGTTACAGGTTATTTATTTGCTAATGGTGTATGTTTCCAGTTTAGTATGGCTAATCAAGAGCATGGTATGCTCCTTACAGTTGTGATACCTCAAGAGTATGCTGTTGTGCTTCTCCTGCTCCTCACACAGCAGAAACTAACCACACACCCTGTAACTGGTCTGTGAGGGTGGGCCATAAAGAATTTACCTGACTTAACAGTACTGACTTTTGGTGTGCGTAATGCATAGTCCCCTCACGTCGTTGGGAAAATAAGTAAATAAAACCATGGACACAGAGTTGTGATCCCCTCCCGAGCTCCTGAAACATAAGGGCTTTCTTTTGAATGGGCACTTCAACTTGCTTTGTGACTTAAATGCTCCTTAATTAAGAGAGGCTTCCGTATTTTTTCTGGTGGAGGGATGCCATCACTTAAGTTACAATATTCTCATATAGGAAAGAAACAAACATTTAAACGTGGACATTCTTACTCCACTTACTTTCATCCCAGTGAAAATTTTTCTCCTGTCACTTCAGAGCATTAAATATTTCTGTCCCCAGCAGGAAAGACAGTGCATCTTGGTAAGTCTTTGTGAAGGGGCAAGAGATTAAGGACTTGCAAGTTTTACATTTTTAGAGAGCAACTGTTCATTGTATGCCAAATACCCTCTGATGTTTAACTTAATCAGGAAGTTTAAAATATATATACACACATGCACACATACACACACACGCAATTTCCTGAATCTCTTTTCCATTACTCTTATTTGGTCAAAGAGTGGGAGCACTCAAAATACTTTTCGTATCAATACTTCAGTCTTTCCTGCCCTCTCTTTCCAAATACAACCAATAAACTTCACTGAAACACACTGGAAGCATGTGATTTTAGTAGACAAATGAGGTATCCCTTATCTGAATACAGTATCAAGTAAAAAAATAAAAGCAAAGGGGATATTAAATATAAAAGATAAACTATTAGTTAAAATAGCAACCCTAACAATAACTTAAGGTTTTACACACGCTTAATTCACTGCCTTCAAAAGGCAGCAGCATATAATTACCAGGTTTTCATACTCTAGATGCATCTAGAAGAATCAGTAAGTCAGCTTTGATGCTCTACTGTTGTAGCATGGTCTCTCAGTCAAAGTTGATGCAGCATGTCTGAAAGGAGAGCTGTCAGTTTTCACAAGAACTAACTCCAGCTCTTGGAAGTCCTGAAGTCTGGCAACATCCTTGTCCTTTTAAAGAACAGACAGAACTACACATTACTTCTAAAACATCTGGTCTTACTTTGTAATATATTTATAATAATAGCTAAAGGAAATAAAAACTAAAATTCCAGGGAGGTGACACCCAATGACAGGAATAAATAATGAAAGAAAAAAAAAATCCTACCAGTAAACACTTCTTTCAAAGCATGTTTGGGTTTTTTTTTTCTCCTTGAACCTCATTATGATTTGACTGTGTTTGTGCGTGCCACTTAACTAAGAGTTGTGACCAAACGCATTTCATTTAAAGACCTCCAGAATAGGTATTTTTGGAACAGAAGAGCGTGTTCATTCGTTAATGGCATATCTTTAAATTATTCACATGCCAGTTTGTGGGTTTTTTTCCCCTTACTATTTGTTCTTTTTAGGCAAGCAAACAATGAAGTAGTACATGGCAATTATATTAAAAGCACACTAATGCACTGTTTCTGATACATTTAAAAAAAGAGTCAAGTGTAATAGTTTCATGCACTTCAGGAGCTGAAATATTCTGCCTATTTTGACAAGAATATTTTTAAGTTGTGATGAAGTTTTAAGAAAAGTCCAATATCCTTTTGAATTTGTGAGCTTAAGTCAGTTTTTGTTTTTTAACACAATCCATGTTTTGCCAATCGTTTTACAGAAATACCTTCTCTGATGTCTGCAAAGTGCAAAGTCAAATTAAGCTCCGATTTCAATTCTTACCTTTCTTACTAGTGTATTAGGTAATTTTCTGATCTTCTCTACTTGTTCTGGATTAATGCCCAATTCACAGCAACTCACTCTGAGCAGATCTTGATAGGTCAGTTCTTGTCTGTCCAGTTCAATTTCAATGAAGTCATTGTCTCTGAGGTTCTGGACTCTCACCTTAAGCACAAGTTCTGATTGAAAAAAAGATTAAAAGTTTTTTTCCTCAAGGAAAAAAAAAAAGGCCAACCAACCAACCCAAACACTGAAGTATTTACCATTATCTTTTGAATTCAGGTTTTACAATACAATACCTCTTACCTCACTGAGAAATACTGTGCAGTTAATGGAAGCTTCCATTTGAACAGAAAGAAATACAGGGGGGAACCATGTTTACTATGTTAAAAATCTGATCCATCCAGTCACAAAGTCAAGTTGTTACCAAACTACCAGAGATACGCTTGATATTATATAATATATTGCAAAATTTGAATTTTTATGTTGCTTGGACTGATCTTTCCATCAGTTTGCAAAGTATTACCATGTTTAAAATACAGTAGAACGGTTATTCTACTTAGCAGAGCAGGAAAAAAGTTCTGGGTACTTTTGGCCAGAGAATTCAACATCTCTGCCTCTATTCCACACGAGTCTTAAGTGAAATGATTCTTTAGCTTCATCTTTCACCCACTAACAAAAACATGGAACAGAATATAATAGAAGGACGGGAAATTACACTTCATTACCTTGCATGTTATACGGGAAAGTTCCAGTAAAGAAAAAGGGCTGAAACGGTGGTGCGGGACCAGTAGGTGAGCTGTCGGTTTGCAGAGGTACAGCCTGTTTGGGTGCTACTGGAGAGAACAGGACTCTGCTGTGAGGCAAGGACGGCTGGCAAACGGGGCCGTGCCGTACTTCAGGCTCGATGCGTTTTGGTGCTGCGGTAGTTGCTGATGGGGTGGGCAGCTGTTCTGCGGCGTCTAGTGCAGGGAAATCATCTTCGCTGTTGCACGATGTAGGTGTACATATGCTTTCAAGCTGAGTTGCTGATGAACAAGGACTAGTTTCACACTGGGAAGCAGAAGAGATGGAAGCACTTTCATTCTGGGATTCTGCCAGGCCGTCTGGAATGCTTTCTTCAGTGTAAATGTAAGGGAATGGTGGGTTGGCCAAGTAGTTTGGAACAACTGGCAAATTTAAATCCTTCACTCCTTGACATTCAGTTTCTTCCTCTAATAATGAAGTTCAAAAATGGGGGTTAGGGAATGGGAGAGAAAAAAACGCAGCATGTTATTGGATAGATCTTTCTCATTTTGAATATGGTTAGTTTTCCTATTGTGTCTTAAAACTACATCACATTCTAAGGTAATCAAAGGATGATACTAACGTATCATAAGCATGTAATACCTGGAAGGCAAGTGGCTGTAAAATGAAAGAAAAACCTACAAATTTCTATAATGTATTGTGTTTTTTAAAAGCAACGTGGGAAAAAAAATAACCATTGAAATATATGTAATTTCTAGCAATATTATTACAGCATTTTCAAAGGAACGGGCTGACCAGTAGTTCTTCACTGAATCTCATTTTGCAATGTTTTTAATAACACTGCTGTAAATAGTTTATAATGACCCATGCCAATAAATTAAACTGAGCATTTCTTCGGGTACGTGAATATTTGATATAATACCCAAACCAACTCTTCTCTTGCTTAAAAGTACCGCAGTAAATGACATTCTTGCCTGACTGAGGATTACAGGACATTAATACTAATGTCAAAGAAAGATCTGCTCAATAGCACTACGTTCCCAGAATAAAAACCATTTAGGAGAATCTAAGAGATATGTGTTTATTCCCCAAGAAACACATGAAAGCTTAACAGACAGAAAAATAAGGCAACTGTGAACAGAGCTCATTCGTGCACACTTGACAGTTTAGATGTTAAAAATGGAACGCAAGTCATTTGCCATGAACTAAGTCCAAGAGATGAGCACCTTGCCCAAAAGAAAACAAAAATGCTCATGCAAAGAAGATGCCATTCCTTCAGTTGTGACTGCTGTAACCTTAGTCGTGATTTAGCTGCAACTTCATTTAAGGTAACTGTGCACTGTTGACATAAGAGCATATCATTGTAGAGAGCAATTTAAGTGCAATTAGCAGAAGATAGAACATGAACATTTCCAAAGGTGAAGCACTTAAAAATTTTAATCTGGAGCACAGTACCTAGCTGCTGATAGGCACTGGCAGTGTTCAGGAGTGTCACATATATCTAACTAGGTCTGCTGTGCATACAAGAAGTGTATGGTGACAATTACGGGGCAAAAATTAATCATACTGCAAGTCACAGTGTAACAAAATGCTCAGAAGCCGTAACTTTTGAAATGCTGCAGTTGTATTGAGTGGACTTGTAAGATTTCTTACGGTCAGACAACACTCAAATTGTACAATTGTGAAAGTCTCCATTTGCAGCCTGCATGCTAGCTTCTGCTTAATGACAGCAAACAGGACTGCAGTAGCACATTTCCCAAAGTATATAGCTCTTCGATCTCTTGATGACACAGCTCAGAATAAAAGGCCTTCCTACCTAAAATCCCCATGCCTATTTGCCTGAGTATGAATTACAGTTATAAATGGGAGCCATCTAATGAGATAAAACAGTCCCAGCCAAAGTTTTGCCAATCTACTGCCTCAGATAAAAGCACTAAAAATGCTTTAGTCTTTAGACCAAGAATTCCAGATGACTTTTAAGATGGGAACGGTACCTCCCAAAATCTTCTGGATGTCTGGTTTCGAAGTTAACTGTGCAGCCAGCTCTCCTTTAGCAGTGAGGATCTGCTTATCTGCACCAGCGTCCAGCAGGCAGGAGACCACTTGAGCATGGTTCCGCTTGCAGGCCCAGTGCAAACAGGTCCTGCGGGGAAGGAAGCAGAGGAGTTGTGCTGTCAGCCTCAGATCTATTGCCCTGGCTCCTCCTCACGTGCCCGTCCTAGTTCGCCTAAGTTGCATGCAGAGTGACAACAACTGGGAATAAAGTTTCCTTCATTGCATCACTTTTTAAAGTTATGATTCTATTGTAAGTTCTGCAGGGGAAGACCCTCCTTTACCGTGCTACAGTGTAAACAGTGATTCTTCACTGCTGTCGTAAAGAGCCGTGCTGGTGGACATGAGCAACTTTAGAAGAGGTCCTCGAGCAAACAAAATAGGTAGTGACAGGTGGAAGGAGGATGGCCTCCTTTTATTACGATCCTCTTTAGCAGTAAATCTCAAAGCCTCCTGAGATTAGCATTTCCTTTTTTGTAAATAGGAAGACTAAGAGGAGCTGCGTCCTCAAAGCAGCTCTCCCCTATGTCTAACGAGGGGTGCCCAGCTGCATGTGTGGAGCCCCGAGTCCCATGCATGTCTGGCCAAACACCCCGTGCAAGGCAAGGGCAGCGTCAGCCTCCCCCGCAGGGAGCCGGGTCCGACAGCAACCCCGAGCCCGGGGCCTGCCTCCGGGCACCGGCAGCCCGACCGCCCCGGGAGGACGCACGTACCCCCCGCAGCGCGCTGGGACCCCGGCCCGGCCACCCCCGCCGCCCCTCACCAGCCGTTGATCTCGTTGCGGGAGTTGATGTCCGCCCCCGCGCCCAGCAGCCGCCGCACCTCCGCCACGTCCCCCAGCGCCGCCGCCTCCCGCAGCCGCTCCTCCAGCTCCCGCGCCTCCGCGGCGCCGCTCATCGCCGATGCCGGGGCGCGGGGCCGGCAGACGCCANGGGCGCCCTGACGGCCGCCGCCATCTTGTGCCCGGGGCCGGGGCGGGGTGCGGGCCGCCCACGGGGTGCCACGGCCGCTGCCCTTCGCGAGGGGGATTCCTGAGGGCAAACCGGCCTGGAAGGGAACGCAGCCCCACGCGTTGGGGGCCCAGACAGGGTGAAAACACCAAAACTGAAGCATTTCCTCTGAAGGTCTCTTTCCATGCTCGGCTGTCGCCCTGCCCAGCAAACAGCCTGAGCCCTGCGTGGAGACTTGAGGGTAGACTGCTCCTGGGAAGAGGGAAGAAGCTGCAATTCAAAGCTGCCTGCCCGGCAAAAGCACATCAAACTGGCTTTGCCTTCTTCGGAGCATTTTTAAGTGGCTGAGCTGCTGCCTGCCTCCTGCCTTTGAGCTGTGAGGCCGCCATGGGCTCGGGCTGGGCAGGTACCACAAGGCCGGGCTCAAAAGCCATGGGCTGGAGCGAAACTCACTCGGGGTTTCCCCAGACACCCCCAGCCCTGGCACCCCTAATTCCCAGCCCTTGCCTCTCTGGCACGTTGCTCAAGCTTTTAATTAAATCACTATGGTGTGTGTTGGGGAGCTCTTTTTAACTCCAGGGTTTCTATTTTGGCATCAGTGTCTGCCACCAATGAGAAATTTGCACTAAGCTGGTTTTTTTTTTTCATTGCCTCTCTTTTATGGCTTACTTTTCTTATTAGTGACATTATTTTTAACCTGCCATTTAATTTAGGACTTGGGTTGCAGTCGGTCATCTTCCTTTTAATCAGTCGGGAGAGGCTGAGGCCCACAGGCTAGACCTTTCTGTTTCTCTAAGTGAGTGCCCAGCATCCCTGCAAACTGCCCTCGTGAACGCAGGAGGGACGCGAACAAACAGCAGTGACATTTTTAACTAGCATGACAAAGGTTACACAGTGACTCAGTGGCTTTTTTTTTTTAACACCAGATCACATGCTGTTGATCTCGCGCAACAGACTGCAACAGGCTGAGCGAAAATTTTGCCCAGCTGGTACCGAAAGACACAACCAACTGTGTGAGAAACAATTCAATTTAGAGAATGGTTTGCAAACAAGATTTACCCAGTGACAACTGCAAATTTAGACCTCAGAGACCTGGAAGACCAGCCTTCAACTGGATGCTGCTGTGACCTAGATCTTTTTATTTTAACTCACTTCCTTTTTCAGTAAAAGTGGTCTTAATCACACTTTCTAACCGATGATCCCTTTTGTCTATTTTCAGCATCTGTGGCATAAAGTTGTAAAACAAAGACAAAGCACACAAATGTGGAGACCTGGTGATAGGAAGCAGAACGCTCTCTTGCACACTGTGAAAGCTTTAAATCCCAACTTGTTAAATCTGGAAAAATCCAATAGGATAAAGTGGCAAAATAGCCTTTTCCAAAGTCGTACGTGACATCTCTCAGACTGATGGGGAAAAGCTATTCAGGAGACGAATGCAGGAGTAGGCCTAAAACCAGAAACACAGACCCTAGTTCACCAGTAAAACTGCACTGTGCCACTAGATGTCAGGGTGGAACAGCAAGAGGAGCCCGAAGTGCGGCTTTGTGCTTTTTGCTATAATTGTAAAATGCCTTTAAATTTGTCTCGGCACATCCATAGTGTCTCCATACAGCTTCGATCCTGCGGATTTCAAAGCTCTGCACAGTGCAAAGGGACGTTATGCAATGTTTCAACAACAAGCGCAGGGAAGCCGCGCGCAGTGAGCTGATTTCTTTAGGGTTATGGGGCTTTTTTTTCTTTTTTTTCCCCCCTCTACTTGAGCTCCTCTCCCAAGGCCACGCCAGGGCTTTTAAGGACTCGAAGCCGGCGGGCAATGCACTGAGACGGTCTCTCTCACGCTCTCTCGGGATGAGTATCCTACTCTGTCGTGCTTGTGCCAAGCCCTGTTAAATGCAACTCGGGTTCACCATTGCTTAGTTACACAATGTACTTCTCCCCGGAGTCATAAGATTTCCTCCTGCAAGAAAGACTGTGTAGAAGAGGATTAGCAGTGAATTCACTTGACTCAAAACTCCCCGCTGCCACCATGAACCTTCCTGCTCGTGCCTCACGCGTGGAGCCCCAGACCCCCTCGCATGCATTGCCCCCTCCCCGGTTATCGGCACTAGTGTTGCACACACCAAAACCGAGCAAAGCCAAGACCATGTTCTTTCCCTGCTCCTTCCCTCTCCTTTCCCATATGGCAGCTGGGTTTGTGCCCGCGCTTGGCAAGCCCCCACGGTGCCAGTACCTGTGCAGGGCACACATGCATACATCTCCCTACGGAGAGCACCAGGAGCTGCGCAGCTCCGGAGGCACGGAGGCAGGTGCCAGCAGAGGACTGGCCATTGCCTTTGGAAGCTGCTGGGAATCGCACCCGGTGCTGTGTGCTCGTGGCTCGGCTGCGCAAAACCGAGCAGTCACTTTGCCTCCCAAATGTGCCTCCTAAATGTCCTTGGCCTTCAGCAGGAACAAGCTGAGCTCTGAGCCACAGCGAGAGTGTTTGTCTGTGCGGAGTCCAGATCAGTGACATTTTGTTTTCTTTGTGATTTACAGGTGCTCAGTGCTCCCCGTGCATTCACCGCTCGAGGGGGAACCGTATCCACCAGCCTTGGGCGCAGCCCTGGCAGCCTATGGGCATCGGTGGGAACGCTGAGGCATGCCTGGCAGCGCAGAGCCAGCACTTAGCTGTTACATGCTTGGACATCCTGCTGCTGCTTGGAGTAACCACAAGGGAGAGTTGGGCCATTCTTTGTCCTCAGCAAGTTTTCCAGATTTTATTGGTTTAGTTTTAATATCTGTCTTTTTGCAAGCTTCCGACTGTGACTGAACCTCTGGATTGGTTCTTTTCTCCTTTTTTGGAGAAACCATGGTCTGTCTGGTCTTTGCTTCTGTTTTTTTTTAAGGCTTATGAATTTTTTCACTCCCTTTGCATTTCAGGTTTCATTCCCCAACTCCTTTAACCAAGTTCGTAGTCATTTAAAATTATTATTAAACATCTTTCTAAAGGCTTAATTCCCAGTTACACAGTGATACCGCTGTACAATCATATTTGAAACACCCAGTCCCCACCCAACCTACCAAAATAATGTTTCTGGCAATTTCAACCAACCCTGCACTTGTGTAAGGGTGTTAGAAATAAGATTTAGGGATAGTCAGAAACCTTAAACATTACATTTAATGTGCATATACACACACAGAGAGATTTAAAGCTGTTATGGCATTAAGGCTCAGGGAAATGTCAGGACTGGTGGAGAACAAAGATGGAATGAATTAGAAGTCAAGCCCAATATTCACCTAGGTTTAAACTAATTTACGCTGCTTACTTTGGACCTTTCACTGAGTGTTCGAATGTGGAAGGGGTGGTCTCAGAGAAGTCAAAGTCACAAGGGAGAAGCAGTTTCTATTATACCAGTTTTTGTGCTGGCTCCATGGAAGTCCCTGTGTGAGTTTGTAGGTGAGTTAGGTTAAATGCAAAGCTCCATGTTATCAAGTCTGAGCCTGCGTCACCCAACACTCCCATGGGAAGAAACATGCAGCACAGAGGCTGATTCATCTCATCCTGGAGCAGATGTCTAAAAATATCGCAGACAAATCATCCTCTGGAGATGCCTATTGTGTTCTACATTCTGCCAAAGGAGCCAAAGGTAATGAGCTTTGAACCCAATAATTTCCAGCTGCCTAGTGTCAGGCAAGATGAGCACCTGAGGTGAGGTGGCTGGGGCCCTTCCTTTAGCTTTTCTATTCTTGATGAGATAAATAAAACCTTATAGTGAGTTGCCAAGCTGCAAGGAACTCACCAATCACCTTTCTTTTGACCTTAAATCATGGCTTTTTTCACCAAATAGCTGAGCAGGAATTGCAACACTGATAGTGGTACAGAGGGCTGGGATTTAGGACAGGTCTTAGCCACCTGCAGCACCCCTGAAATGCAGTGCAACAAGCTATCCCATGGATTTTGAGCCCTGCTGAGCATCCCGCAGTGGCTCGAGGGGAAGCTGGGTGCCTAAGAAAGAGATTTTTCAGGAGGTGTGAGCACCACACATGCACACAGATGCACACGCCTGCAGCACGGAGAGAAATTTGATGGGGGGGGCTGGAAAATGGCATTGATATTTGGGGGAATGGTTATCTGCAGAGGAAGGATCTGCTCAGGCAGCCAAATCCGTTTAGAAATCAGGCATGGTGTGCAGCTGATTTTTTTTCATTTGTTAATTTAACATTGTTCCTATTTGTAGGACAAATAAATAATTTCTGAACAAACAAGTCAGAGAACTGGAACCTGAGGGGGGTGGTACATCAGCTCAGGGACTCATGGTTAAGAAGTCCAATAGATTTTGATAACAACTGGAAATTGTTCAGTGGATTAGTGTCTAAAGCCAGTTTGGCTTCAAGTAATGACAAGCCTGAGCTGCAGTGCCGTGGATCCAAAATTCTCTCCCTGAGGTTTGTTATTGCTTGTGTTGCAGTTGTGGGTAGGGTCCCCAGGTGTGACCCCAGTCCCCTCTGAGCTGAGAGATGTCCTAACCCAGGAAACTGAGCAGACAAGGGGCCGCCTTTGCTTTTTCTCCACACATCTGGCTGCATTCCTCCCTGCCCAGGTCTGTAGTCCTTCACTTTACTCTCTCAAGCCATGAAACAGGCTCATTCTGGGGACATGGGGCAAATGTATGTAGTTGCCTGACTCCTGCGTAGGGCCGTGTCCTGTCTAGGCGTTTGGAGCCAAAAGGCTTCTGTGGATCTTGTCCCAATTCATCTCCTGCAGGAGCTGACCCCTGTAGATAGTGCACATGCTGTTAACAAGATGATGGAGATGGTTCACCTGCATTCCTAACAAAAAAGTTGTTTTGCTAAGACAAGGTCTACATTTGTTTCTGCAATTTTTTCTTTAAAAGAAGCTGGCCCCATGCAGAAGACTGGATCAAGATGTCTGGATTCTCCTCAGGTTGTGCTTTGGCCATCAAGGAGAAAGCCACAAATGCAAATCATAACCGGCTACGCTTACGGGCTATGCCCTGTGCACTCTTCATGGTCCTGAGACATGGCCAGTCAATTAGAAACTCTCCGTTGACTTGGATGGGCTTTCGACCAGACGCTATACAATTCAACAGAGTAATTAGCAAAGCTGTAACTAAAGAGGTCTCCATGGAGATTGACAGCATCACCTCCCAGCTGGTACATTCTCTGCCTCCTATTCTAAATTTGTTCTCGCTGTCTTCCTGGCTCTAATCCATAAGGTTAGCTAAATCTTCCAACATTTGTGATACATCAAAGCAGTGGAGAGAAGGACAAAGGCAGTTGGGAGGGGGCAGAGAAAGAAATAACCCGGTGCCTTAAGGAAAGCAACAGAAACTGTTCAGACATATATAGTCAGAGTTTTGAGAACGGGATTAGGCAGAACAGCACCTCTGCCTGCCTGTCACTTGCAAATTCTTGCTAATACTTTAGGAGCTTATTGGAGGTCAGCACCAAACACCCAAACAGACTAATCTGTATTATAGGCACATAATCAAAGTCACAAGGTTTTACATAATATATATTGGTGACACAAGAAGTGTTTGTTCGAATAATTTTGTCATCAAGATTAGTGGCCATGAAAGCCTCTACTGTGCACTAACCTGGTTTTCTATGGCCATTGGTACGCCAGATTCCTCAAAGAAATCGGGAAGGAGCTGAGAAAGTACAAACCAAGTATATGTTCTGAAACAGTAACAGTATTAGGTTTCTAGCCATGGCAAAGTTAAAAAAAAGCAGTATGTGTGTGTGTGAGCTAGAAAGGGTTGTGCTTAAGCTGCAGTTTAAGACACGCAAACATGGCTGTAGATACAATTTTTTGCGTTTGTCATTCTTTTCAGACAGTTTTGGGGTTGCAGCAAATCACACCTCACACTCACACATCACTTCTGCGGCAATGACAAGAAGTAGGGATTTAAAAGACAAACTGGTGTCACTTGACCCACTTGTGAGCTTTGTGTTCCCCTTCAGAGAGGTGGAAGCTGTGGCACAGAGGGACTAAGTGGTCTAGGCTCACAGAATAAGTCAGTGGCAGAGGTAGGAATGGGTCTCGTATAGGTAACAATTCCATATCAACAAATCTGATTTATTTTAAAAGGAAATTAGTTTATAGAAATGTTTGGAAATGTACGGAAAACTCTGATTTTCCACCCTGCATAGAGCTTTGTAACTACAGTGTTACAGAAATACAAAAGAAAAATGTGTAAAATTACAAAAGAAGAAACACAAAAGAGAAATGAATTCAAGACCATTTTCTCTGTGATGGGAAGAGACAAAGTCACAGCTCATGCCATGGGTTGCAGAGATGATGTAAAGATTTTCCAGGCGCATCGGCCAGCTTGTTCTCATGGCTGACGCACAGCAAAGCCAAAGGTTTTGTGGGGGTACCCCAAATCCTCCCATCTCACTGCAGGAGTTCACCCCACCGAACTGAAGTACCTAATTAGGAATCCCATTCCCCTAAACTTCCCCACAGTCAATGAGGAGAGAGCAAGAGCGATGCCAGCCGGACATCTGCAGAAGAGAAATGAGAACTTGGGAGGGCTGAATCGTCTTTTTTTGTGATTTTTTTTTTTTTTTTTTTTTT